>CALZFC010000328.1:4547500-4610212 GCA_945643635.1 Allodiplogaster sudhausi | reverse complement strand
CCGAAAACAACTTTACCCGCTCGGTTCTCATCCGGGACAATCCGAGAAATGACTTTTTCCGCTCGGTTCTCATCCGGGACAATCCCAGAAATGACTTTTTCTGCTCGGTTCTCATCCGGGACAATCCGAGAAATGACTTTTTTCCGCTCGGTTCTCATCCAGGACATACCCGAAAACAACTTTACCCGCTCGGTTCTCATCCGGGACACATCCGAGAAATGACTTTTTCCGCTCGGTTCTCATCCGGGACAATCCGAGAAATGACTTTTTTCCGCTCGGTTCTCATCCAGGACATACCCGAAAACAACTTTACCCGCTCGGTTCTCATCCGGGACAATCCGAGAAATGACTTTTTTCCGCTCGGTTCTCATCCAGGACATACCCGAAAACAACTTTACCCGCTCGGTTCTCATCCGGGACAATCCGAGAAATGACTTTTTTCCGCTCGGTTCTCATCCAGGACATACCCGAAAACAACTTTACCCGCTCGGTTCTCATCCGGGACAATCCGAGAAATGACTTTTTTCCGCTCGGTTCTCATCCAGGACATACCCGAAAACAACTTTACCCGCTCGGTTCTCATCCGGGACAATCCGAGAAATGACTTTTTTTCCGCTCGGTTCTCATCCAGGACATACCCGAAAACAACTTTACCCGCTCGGTTCTCATCCGGGACAATCCCAGAAATGACTTTTTCCGCTCGGTTCTCATCCAGGACATACCGAAAACAACTTTACCCGCTCGGTTCTCATCCGGGACAATCCGAGAAATGACTTTTTCCGCTCGGTTCTCATCCGGACAATCCCAGAAATGACCTTTTCTGCTCGGTTCTCATCCGGGACAATCCGAGAAATGACTTTTTTCGCTCGGTTCTCATCCAGGACATACCCGAAAACAACTTTACCCGCTCGGTTCTCATCCGGGACAATCCGAGAAATGACTTTTTCCGCTCGGTTCTCATCCGGGACAATCCCAGAAATGACTTTTTCCGCTCGGTTCTCATCCGGGACAATCCGAGAAATGACTTTTTCCGCTCGGTTCTCATCCAGGACATACCCGAAAACAACTTTACCCGCTCGGTTCTCATCCGGGACAATCCGAGAAATGACTTTTTCCGCTCGGTTCTCATCCGGGACATCCCAGAAATGACTTTTTCCGCTCGGTTCTCATCCGGAACAATCCGAGAAATGACTTTTTTCCGCTCGGTTCTCATCCAGGACATACCGAAAACAACTTTACCCGCTCGGTTCTCATCCGGGACAATCCGAGAAATGACTTTTTCCGCTCGGTTCTCATCCGGGACAATCCGAGAAATGACTTTTTTTCCGTCGGTTCTCATCAGGACATACCCGAAAACAACTTTACCCGCTCGGTTCTCATCCGGGACAATCCGAGAAATGACTTTTTCCGCTCGGTTCTCATCCAGGGCATACCCGAAAACAACTTTACCCGCTCGGTTCTCATCCGGGACAATCCGAGAAATGACTTTTTTCGCTCGGTTCTCATCCAGGACATACCCGAAAAACAACTTTACCCGCTCGGTTCTCATCCGGGACAATCCGAGAAATGACTTTTTTCCGCTCGGTTCTCATCCAGGACATACCCGAAAACAACTTTACCCGCTCGGTTCTCATCCGGGACAATCGAGAAATGAACTTTTTTCCGCTCGGTTCTCATCCAGGACATACCCGAAAACAACTTTACCCGCTCGGTTCTCATCCGGGACAATCCGAGAAATGACTTTTTCCGCTCGGTTCTCATCCAGGACATACCCGAAAACAACTTTACCCGCTCGGTTCTCATCCGGGACAATCCGAGAAATGACTTTTTCCGCTCGGTTCTCATCCGGACATCCCAGAAATGACTTTTCCCGCTCGGTTCTCATCCGGGACAATCCGAGAAATGACTTTTTTCCGCTCGGTTCTCATCCAGGACATACCCGAAACAACTTTACCCGCTCGGTTCTCATCCGGGACAATCCGAGAAATGACTTTTTCCGCTCGGTTCTCATCCGGACAATCCCAGAAATGACTTTTTCTGCTCGGTTCTCATCCGGAACAATCCGAGAAATGACTTTTTTCCGCTCGGTTCTCATCCAGGACATACCCGAAAACAACTTTACCCGCTCGGTTCTCATCCGGGACAATCCGAGAAATGACTTTTTCCGCTCGGTTCTCATCCGGGACAATCCGAGAAATGACTTTTTCCGGTCGGTTCTCATCCAGGACATACCCGAAAACAACTTTACCCGCTTGGTTCTCATCCGGGACAATCCGAGAAATGACTTTTTCCGCTCGGTTCTCATCCAGGACATACCCGAAAACAACTTTACCCGCTCGGTTCTCATCCGGGACAATCCGAGAAATGACTTTTTTCCGCTCGGTTCTCATCCAGGACATACCCGAAAACAACTTTACCCGCTCGGTTCTCATCCGGGACAATCGAGAAATGACTTTTTCCGCTCGGTTCTCATCCAGGACATACCCGAAAACAACTTTACCCGCTCGGTTCTCATCCGGGACAATCCGAGAAATGACTTTTTCCGCTCGGTTCTCATCCGGGACAATCCCAGAAATGACTTTTTTCTGCTCGGTTCTCATCCGGAACAATCCGAGAAATGACTTTTTCCGCTCGGTTCTCATCCAGGACAATCCGAGAAATGACTTTTTCCGCTCGGTTCTCATCCGGGACAATCCGAGAAATGACTTTTTCCGCTCGGTTCTCATCCAGGACATACCCGAAAACAACTTTACCCGCTCGGTTCTCATCCGGGACAATCCGAGAAATGACTTTTTCCGCTCGGTTCTCATCCGGGACAATCCCAGAAATGACTTTTCTGCTCGGTTCTCATCCGGACAATCCGAGAAATGACTTTTTTCCGCTCGGTTCTCATCCAGGACATACCCGAAAACAACTTTATTCCCGCTCGGTTCTCATCCGGGACAATCCGAGAAATGACTTTTTCCGCTCGGTTCTCATCCGGGACAATCCGAGAAATGACTTTTTTCCGCTCGGTTCTCATCCAGGACATACCCGAAAACAACTTTACCCGCTCGGTTCTCATCCGGGACAATCCGAGAAATGACTTTTTCCGCTCGGTTCTCATCCAGGACATACCCGAAAACAACTTTACCCGCTCGGTTCTCATCCGGGACAATCCGAGAAATGACTTTTTTCCGCTCGGTTCTCATCCAGGACATACCCGAAAACAACTTTACCCGCTCGGTTCTCATCCGGGACAATCCGAGAAATGACTTTTCCGCTCGGTTCTCATCCGGGACAATCCGAGAAATGACTTTTTTCCGCTCGGTTCTCATCCAGGACATACCCGAAAACAACTTTACCCGCTCGGTTCTCATCCGGGACAATCCGAGAAATGACTTTTTTCCGCTCGGTTCTCATCCAGGACATACCCGAAAACAACTTTACCCGCTCGGTTCTCATCCGGGACAATCCGAGAAATGACTTTTTCCGCTCGGTTCTCATCCGAACAATCCCAGAAATGACTTTCCGCTCGGTTCTCATCCGGGACAATCCGAGAAATGACTTTTTTCCGCTCGGTTCTCATCCAGGACATACCCGAAAACAACTTTACCCGCTCGGTTCTCATCCGGGACAATCCGAGAAATGACTTTTTCCGCTCGGTTCTCATCCGGGACAATCCCAGAAATGACTTTTTCTGCTCGGTTCTCATCCGGAACAATCCGAGAAATGACTTTTTCCGCTCGGTTCTCATCCAGGACATACCCGAAAACAACTTTACCCGCTCGGTTCTCATCCGGGACAATCCGAGAAATGACTTTTTCCGCTCGGTTCTCATCCGGGACAATCCGAGAAATGACTTTTTCCGGTCGGTTCTCATCCAGGACATACCCGAAAACAACTTTACCCGCTTGGTTCTCATCCGGGACAATCCGAGAAATGACTTTTTCCGCTCGGTTCTCATCCAGGACATACCCGAAAACAACTTTACCCCTCGCCGGTTCTCATCCGGGACAATCCGAGAAATGACTTTTTTCCGCTCGGTTCTCATCCAGGACATACCCGAAAACAACTTTACCCGCTCGGTTCTCATCCGGGACAATCCGAGAAATGACTTTTTTCCGCTCGGTTCTCATCCAGGACATACCCGAAAACAACTTTACCCGCTCGGTTCTCATCCGGGACAATCCCGAGAAATGACTTTTTCCGCTCGGTTCTCATCCAGGACATACCGAAAACAACTTTACCCGCTCGGTTCTCATCCGGGACAATCCGAGAAATGACTTTTTCCGCTCGGTTCTCATCCGGGACAATCCCAGAAATGACTTTTACCCGCTCGGTTCTCATCCGGAACAATCCGAGAAATGACTTTTTTCCGCTCGGTTCTCATCCAGGACAATCCGAGAAATGACTTTTTCCGCTCGGTTCTCATCCGGGACAATCCGAGAAATGACTTTTTTCCGCTCGGTTCTCATCCAGGACATACCCGAAAGCAACTTTACCCGCTCGGTTCTCATCCGGGACAATCCGAGAACACTTTTTCCGCTCGGTTCTCATCCGGGACAATCCCAGAAATGACTTTTTCTGCTCGGTTCTCATCCGGAACAATCAAGAAATGACTTTTTTCCGCTCGGTTCTCATCCAGGACATACCCGAAACAACTTTACCCGCTCGGTTCTCATCCGGGACAATCCGAGAAATGACTTTTTCCGCTCGGTTCTCATCCGGGACAATCCGAGAAATGACTTTTTCCGCTCGGTTCTCATCCAGGACATACCCGAAAACAACTTTACCCGCTCGGTTCTCATCCGGACAATCCGAGAAATGACTTTTTTCCGCTCGGTTCTCATCCAGGGATACCCGAAAACAACTTTACCCGCTCGGTTCTCATCCGGGACAATCCGAGAAATGACTTTTTTCCGCTCGGTTCTCATCCAGGACATACCCGAAAACAACTTTACCCGCTCGGTTCTCATCGGGACAATCCGAGAGAAATGACTTTTTCCGCTCCGTTCTCATCCAGGACATACCCGAAAACAACTTTACCCGCTCGGTTCTCATCCGGGACAATCCGAGAAATGACTTTTTTCCGCTCGGTTCTCATCCAGGACATACCCGAAAACAACTTTACCCGCTCGGTTCTCATCCGGGACAATCCAGAAATGACTTTTTCCGCTCGGTTCTCATCCAGGACATACCCGAAAACAACTTTACCCGCTCGGTTCTCATCCGGGACAATCCGAGAAATGACTTTTTCCGCTCGGTTCTCATCCGGAACAATCCCAGAAATGACTTTTCTGCTCGGTTCTCATCCGGAACAATCCGAGAAATGACTTTTTTCCGCTCGGTTCTCATCCAGGACATACCCGAAAACAACTTTACCCGCTCGGTTCTCATCCGGGACAATCCGAGAAATGACTTTTTCCGCTCGGTTCTCATCCGGGACAATCCCAGAAATGACTTTTTCTGCTCGGTTCTCATCCGGAACAATCCGAGAAATGACTTTTTTCCGCTCGGTTCTCATCCAGGACATACCCGAAAACAACTTTACCCGCTCGGTTCTCATCCGGGACAATCCGAGAAATGACTTTTTCCGCTCGGTTCTCATCCGGGACAATCCGAGAAATGACTTTTTCCGGTCGGTTCTCATCCAGGACATACCCGAAAACAACTTTACCCGCTTGGTTCTCATCCGGACAATCCGAGAAATGACTTTTTTCGCTCGGTTCTCATCCAGGACATACCCGAAAACAACTTTACCCGCTCGGTTCTCATCCGGGACAATCCGAGAAATGACTTTTTTCCGCTCGGTTCTCATCCAGGACATACCCGAAAACAACTTTACCCGCTCGGTTCTCATCCGGGACAATCCGAGAAATGACTTTTTCCGCTCGGTTCTCATCCAGGACATACCCGAAAACAACTTTACCCGCTCGGTTCTCATCCGGGACAATCCGAGAAATGACTTTTTCCGCTCGGTTCTCATCCAGGACATACCCGAAAACAACTTTACCCGCTCGGTTCTCATCCGGGACAATCCGAGAAATGACTTTTTCCGCTCGGTTCTCATCCGGGACAATCCCAGAAATGACTTTTTCCGCTCGGTTCTCATCCAGGACATACCCGAAAACAACTTTACCCGCTCGGTTCTCATCCGGGACAATCCGAGAAATGACTTTTTCCGCTCGGTTCTCATCCGGGACAATCCCAGAAATGACTTTTCCGCTCGGTTCTCATCCGGAACAATCCCTCTCAACAATCCGAGAAATGACTTTTTTCCGCTCGGTTCTCATCCAGGACATACCCGAAAACAACTTTACCCGCTCGGTTCTCATCCGGGACAATCCGAGAAATGACTTTTTCCGCTCGGTTCTCATCCGGACAATCCGAGAAATGACTTTTTCCGGTCGGTTCTCATCCAGGACATACCCGAAAACAACTTTACCCGCTCGGTTCTCATCCGGGACAATCCGAGAAATGACTTTTTTCCGCTCGGTTCTCATCCAGGACATACCCGAAAACAACTTTACCCGCTCGGTTCTCATCCGGGACAATCCGAGAAATGACTTTTTCCGCTCGGTTCTCATCCAGGACATACCGAAAACAACTTTACCCGCTCGGTTCTCATCCGGGACAATCCGAGAAATGACTTTTTTCCGCTCGGTTCTCATCCAGGACATACCCGAAAACAACTTTACCCGCTCGGTTCTCATCCGGGACAATCCGAGAAATGACTTTTTTCCGCTCGGTTCTCATCCAGGACATACCCGAAAACAACTTTACCCGCTCGGTTCTCATCCGGGACAATCCGAGAAATGACTTTTTCCGCTCGGTTCTCATCCGGGACAATCCCAGAAATGACTTTTTCCGCTCGGTTCTCATCCAGGACATACCCGAAAACAACTTTACCCGCTCGGTTCTCATCCGGGACAATCCGAGAAATGACTTTTCCGCTCGGTTCTCATCCGGGACAATCCCGAAATGACTTTTTCTGCTCGGTTCTCATCCGGAACAATCCGAGAAATGACTTTTTTCCGCTCGGTTCTCATCCAGGACATACCCGAAAACAACTTTACCCGCTCGGTTCTCATCCGGGACAATCCGAGAAATGACTTTTTCCGCTCGGTTCTCATCCGGGACAATCCGAGAAATGACTTTTTCGGTCGGTTCTCATCCAGGACATACCCGAAAACAACTTTACCCGCTGGTTCTCATCCGGGACAATCCGAGAAATGACTTTTTCCGCTCGGTTCTCATCCAGGACATACTCGAAACAACTTTACCCGCTCGGTTCTCATCCGGGACAATCCGAGAAATGACTTTTTTCCGCTCGGTTCTCATCCAGGACATACCCGAAAACAACTTTACCCGCTCGGTTCTCATCCGGGACAATCCGAGAAATGACTTTTTTCCGCTCGGTTCTCATCCAGGAACATACCAAAAACAACTTTACCCGCTCGGTTCTCATCCGGGACAATCCCAGAAATGACTTTTTCCGCTCGGTTCTCATCCAGGACATACCCGAAAACAACTTTACTCCGCTCGGTTCTCATCCAGGACAATCCGAGAAATGACTTTTTCCGCTCGGTTCTCATCCGGGACAATCCCAGAAATGACTTTTTCTGCTCGGTTCTCATCCGGGACAATCCGAGAAATGACTTTTTTCCGCTCGGTTCTCATCCAGGACATACCCGAAAACAACTTTACCCGCTCGGTTCTCATCCGGGACATCCGAGAAATGACTTTTTCCGCTCGGTTCTCATCCGGGACAATCCGAGAAATGACTTTTTTCCGGTCGGTTCTCATCCAGGACATACCCGAAAACAACTTTACCCGCTCGGTTCTCATCCGGGACAATCCGAGAAATGACTTTTTTCCGCTCGGTTCTCATCCAGGACATACCCGAAAACAACTTTACCCGCTCGGTTCTCATCCGGGACAATCCCAGAAATGACTTTTTCCGCTCGGTTCTCATCCAGGACAATCCCAGAAATGACTTTTTCCGCTCGGTTCTCATCCGGGACAATCCGAGAAATGACTTTTTCCGCTCGGTTCTCATCCGGGACAATCCGAGAAATGACTTTTTTCCGGTCGGTTCTCATCCAGGACATACCCGAAAACAACTTTACCCGCTTGGTTCTCATCCGGGACAATCCGAGAAATGACTTTTTTCCGCTCGGTTCTCATCCAGGACATACCCGAAAACAACTTTACCCGCTCGGTTCTCATCCGGGACAATCCGAGAAATGACTTTTTCCGCTCGGTTCTCATCCGGGACAATCCCAGAAATGACTTTTTCCGCTCGGTTCTCATCCGGGACAATCCGAGAAATGACTTTTTCCGGTCGGTTCTCATCCAGGACATACCCGAAAACAACTTTACCCGCTGGTTCTCATCCGGGACAATCCGAGAAATGACTTTTTCCGCTCGGTTCTCATCCAGGACATACCCGAAAACAACTTTACCCGCTCGGTTCTCATCCGGGACAATCCGAGAAATGACTTTTTCCGCTCGGTTCTCATCCGGGACAATCCCAGAAATGACTTTTTCCGCTCGGTTCTCATCCGGGACAATCCGAGAAATGACTTTTTTCCGCTCGGTTCTCATCCAGGACATACCCGAAAACAACTTTACCCGCTCGGTTCTCATCCGGGACAATCCGAGAAATGACTTTTTCCGCTCGGTTCTCATCAGGGACAATCCGAGAAATGACTTTTTCCGGTCGGTTCTCATCCGGGACATACCCGAAAACAACTTTACCCGCTTGGTTCTCATCCGGGACAATCCGAGAAATGACTTTTTTCCGCTCGGTTCTCATCCAGGACATACCCGAAAACAACTTTACCCGCTCGGTTCTCATCCGGGACAATCCCAGAAATGACTTTTTCCGCTCGGTTCTCATCCAGGACATACCCGAAAACAACTTTACCCGCTCGGTTCTCATCCGGGACAATCCGAGAAATGACTTTTTCCGCTCGGTTCTCATCCGGGACAATCCCAGAAATGACTTTTTCCGCTCGGTTCTCATCCGGGACAATCCGAGAAATGACTTTTTTCCGCTCGGTTCTCATCCAGGACATACAGTACCGCTCAGCATTATGGGGTCACAAATATATTGAATATATTTAATATATTCTTAAGATTCTCTCGCACTGTGACTCGTAGAAGCAATTGTTCGAGTAATGTTTATGTTTTCTGGAATCAGCATTTTATTCTCTACCGAATGCATACAACTATTTTCAAAATACATCTGATTTTTTGTCATGAATTTTAATGTGAACTTGAGTGCGTTTGGTTCATAATTGTTAACGTGCAGACGTCGGTAGTGCAGTTCACTGTTCCTTTTAGGCAAGTAGCCGAGAATTTTGCTTCGGAATTTCCAAAACTGCAAGACTGGAGCAAAAGCCTTGCTCCGGTTAGGGTTCGAACCGGGACATTCAAAACAAAAATCGAGTACGCAATCCATTGCGCCACCAAGATGATACTCCGACTCCCAAGCCAGACGTTGACATCATCCATCCAGATAGTAGTTTCTCTCTCTCACTCTCTCTTTCACTTTCCCACCATCTCTCTCTCTCTCCACTCAATCTCTGTTGCCTCAATCCTCTTTTTATCAGTGATTTGATCAATCCCACATTTTGAGCTCACGACTGATTTTCTTTACCTATACTATTTTCCTAGGCAACGCAAAACATTTGCACCGGTTGGGGTTGAACCGGCGACACTTAAAATTGCAACTAAGAGTGCAACTTACTGCGCCATACAGGCCACGAACGACATCTCAAGCCAGATGATGATAATGGCAAAACAATAATCAGCCGCCTACATCCTTCTTTTTTCTATCGTTGCCTTCGTTTCGAGTGATCCCTCAATTTGGGCTCTAATTTTCACACTCGTTACTCTTTCTCTTGGCAAGCCTTTTGCACCGTTGGGAGAGAGAGGAGAGCAGACACAGAGATATAGAGAAAGAGAGATTCATAGAGAGAGAAAGAGAGAGGAAGAGAGATAGAGAGATAGAGAGAGAGAGAAAGAGAGAGAAAGTGAGAAAGAGAGAGAAAGAGAGAAAGTGTACCACGGATGTCGAGAAAGAGAGAGTGGAATGCAAGAGAAACACAGACACAGAAATTGAATCACGGATTTCTTTTTTCTCTCGTTCGCTCTCTTTCTCACTTTCTCTCTCTTTCTCTCTTTCTCTCTTTTTCTCACTCTTACTTGTAATTGTAATGTCGCCGATTCAACCCCAACCGGTGCAAAATGTTTTGCGTTGCCTAGGAAAATAGTATAGGTAAGAAAATCAGTCGTGAGCTCAAATGTGGGATTGATCAAATCACTGATAAAAAGAGGATTGAGGCAACAGAGATTGAGTGGAGAGAGAGAGAGATGGTGGGAAAGTGAAAGAGAGAGTGAGAGAGAGAAACTACTATCAGGATGGATGATGTCAACGTCTGGCTTGGAATCGGAGTATCATCTTGGAGGCGCAATGGATTGCGTACTCGATTTTTGTTTTGAATGTCACCGGTTCGAACCCTAACCGGAGCAAGGCTTTTGCTCCAGTCTTGCAGTTTTGGAAATTCCGAAGCAAAATTCTCGGCTACTTGCCAAAAAGAAACAGTGAACTGCACTACCGACGTCATCACGTTAACAATTATGAACCAAACGCACTCAAGTTCACATTAAAATTCATGACAAAAAATCAGATGTATTTTGAAAATAGTTGTATGCATTCGGTAGAGAAAAAAATGCTGATTCCAGAAAACATAAACATTACTCGAACAATTGCTTCTACGAGTCACAGTGCGAGAGAATCTTAAGAATATATTAAATATATTCTATATATTTGTGACCCATAATGCTGAGCGGTACTGTACCCGAAAACAACTTTACCCGCTCGGTTCTCATCCGGGACAATCCGAGAAATGACTTTTTCCGCTCGGTTCTCATCCGGGACAATCCGAGAAATGACTTTTTCCGGTCGGTTCTCATCCAGGACATACCCGAAAACAACTTTACCCGCTCGGTTCTCATCCGGGACAATCCGAGAAATGACTTTTTTCCGCTCGGTTCTCATCCAGGACATACCCGAAAACAACTTTACCCGCTCGGTTCTCATCCGGGACAATCCCAGAAATGACTTTTTCCGCTCGGTTCTCATCCAGGACATACCCGAAAACAACTTTACCCGCTCGGTTCTCATCCGGGACAATCCGAGAAATGACTTTTTCCGCTCGGTTCTCATCCGGGACAATCCCAGAAATGACTTTTCCGCTCGGTTCTCATCCGGGACAATCCGAGAAATGACTTTTTTCCGCTCGGTTCTCATCCAGGACATACCCGAAAACAACTTTACCCGCTCGGTTCTCATCCGGGACAATCCGAGAAATGACTTTTTCCTCTCGGTTCTCATCAGGGACAATCCGAGAAATGACTTTTTCCGGTCGGTTCTCATCCGGGACATACCCGAAAACAACTTTACCCGCTGGTTCTCATCCGGGACAATCCGAGAAATGACTTTTTCCGCTCGGTTCTCATCCAGGACATACCCGAAAACAACTTTACCCGCTCGGTTCTCATTGGGACAATCCCAGAAATGACTTTTTCCGCTCGGTTCTCATCCAGGACATACCCGAAAACAACTTTACCCGCTCGGTTCTCATCCGGGACAATCCGAGAAATGACTTTTTCCGCTCGGTTCTCATCCGGGACAATCCCAGAAATGACTTTTTCCGCTCGGTTCTCATCCGGGACAATCCGAGAAATGACTTTTTTCCGCTCGGTTCTCATCCAGGACATACCCGAAAACAACTTTACCCGCTCGGTTCTCATCCGGGACAATCCGAGAAATAACTTTTTCCGCTCGGTCCTCATCCGGGACAATCCGAGAAATGACTTTTTCCGGTCGGTTCTCATCCGGGACATACCCGAAAACAACTTTACCCGCTTGGTTCTCATCCGGGACAATCCGAGAAATGACTTTTTCCGCTCGGTTCTCATCCAGGACATACCCGAAAACAACTTTACCCGCTCGGTTCTCATCCGGGACAATCCGAGAAATGACTTTTTTCCGCTCGGTTCTCATCCAGGACATACCCAAAAACAACTTTACCCGCTCGGTTCTCATCCGGGACAATCCCAGAAATGACTTTTTCCGCTCGGTTCTCATCCAGGACATACCCGAAAACAACTTTACCCGCTCGGTTCTCATCCGGGACAATCCGAGAAATGACTTTTTCCGCTCGGTTCTCATCCGGGACAATCCCAGAAATGACTTTTTCCGCTCGGTTCTCATCCGGGACAATCCGAGAAATGACTTTTTTCCGCTCGGTTCTCATCCAGGACATACCCGAAAACAACTTTACCCGCTCGTTTCTCATCCGGGACAATCCGAGAAATGACTTTTTCCGCTCGGTTCTCATCCGGGACAATCCGAGAAATGACTTTTTCCGGTCGGTTCTCATCCGGGACATACCCGAAAACAAATTTACCCGCTTGGTTCTCATCCGGGACAATCCGAGAAATGACTTTTTCCGCTCGGTTCTCATCCAGGACATACCCGAAAACAACTTTACCCGCTCGGTTCTCATCCGGGACAATCCCAGAAATGACTTTTTCCGCTCGGTTCTCATCCAGGACATACCCGAAAACAACTTTACCCGCTCGGTTCTCATCCGGGACAATCCGAGAAATGACTTTTTCCGCTCGGTTCTCATCCGGGACAATCCCAGAAATGACTTTTTCCGCTCGGTTCTCATCCGGGACAATCCGAGAAATGACTTTTTTCCGCTCGGTTCTCATCCAGGACATACCCGAAAACAACTTTACCCGCTCGGTTCTCATCCGGGACAATCCGAGAAATAACTTTTTCCGCTCGGTTCTCATCCGGGACAATCCGAGAAATGACTTTTTCCGGTCGGTTCTCATCCGGGACATACCCGAAAACAACTTTACCCGCTCGGTTCTCATCCGGGACAATCCGAGAAATGACTTTTTTCCGCTCGGTTCTCATCCAGGACATACCCGAAAACAACTTTACCCGCTCGGTTCTCATCCGGGACAATCCGAGAAATGACTTTTTTCCGCTCGGTTCTCATCCAGGACATACCCAAAAACAACTTTACCCGCTCGGTTCTCATCCGGGACAATCCCAGAAATGACTTTTTCCGCTCGGTTCTCATCCAGGACATACCCGAAAACAACTTTACCCGCTCGGTTCTCATCCGGGACAATCCGAGAAATGACTTTTTCCGCTCGGTTCTCATCCGGGACAATCCCAGAAATGACTTTTTCCGCTCGGTTCTCATCCGGGACAATCCGAGAAATGACTTTTTTCCGCTCGGTTCTCATCCAGGACATACCCGAAAACAACTTTACCCGCTCGGTTCTCATCCGGGACAATCCGAGAAATAACTTTTTCCGCTCGGTCTCATCCGGGACAATCCGAGAAATGACTTTTTCCGGTCGGTTCTCATCCGGGACATACCCGAAAACAACTTTACCCGCTTGGTTCTCATCCGGGACAATCCGAGAAATGACTTTTTTCCGCTCGGTTCTCATCCAGGACATACCCGAAAACAACTTTACCCGCTCGGTTCTCATCCGGGACAATCCGAGAAATGACTTTTTTCCGCTCGGTTCTCATCCAGGACATACCCAAAAACAACTTTACCCGCTCGGTTCTCATCCGGGACAATCCCAGAAATGACTTTTTCCGCTCGGTTCTCATCCAGGACATACCCGAAAACAACTTTACCCGCTCGGTTCTCATCCGGGACAATCCGAGAAATGACTTTTTCCGCTCGGTTCTCATCCGGGACAATCCCAGAAATGACTTTTTCCGCTCGGTTCTCATCCGGGACAATCCGAGAAATGACTTTTTTCCGCTCGGTTCTCATCCAGGACATACCCGAAAACAACTTTACCCGCTCGGTTCTCATCCGGGACAATCCGAGAAATGACTTTTTCCGCTCGGTTCTCATCCGGGACAATCCGAGAAATGACTTTTTTCCGCTCGGTTCTCATCCAGGACATACCCGAAAACAACTTTACCCGCTCGGTTCTCATCCGGGACAATCCGAGAAATGACTTTTTCCGCTCGGTTCTCATCCGGGACATACCCGAAAACAACTTTACCCGCTCGGTTCTCATCCGGGACAATCCGAGAAATGACTTTTTCCGCTCGGTTCTCATCCAGGACATACCCGAAAACAACTTTACCCGCTCGGTTCTCATCCGGGACAATCCCAGAAATGACTTTTTCCGCTCGGTTCTCATCCAGGACATACCCGAAAACAACTTTACCCGCTCGGTTCTCATCCGGGACAATCCGAGAAATGACTTTTTCCGCTCGGTTCTCATCCGGGACAATCCCAGAAATGACTTTTTCCGCTCGGTTCTCATCCGGGACAATCCGAGAAATGACTTTTTTCCGCTCGGTTCTCATCCAGGACATACCCGAAAACAACTTTACCCGCTCGGTTCTCATCCGGGACAATCCGAGAAATGACTTTTTCCGCTCGGTTCTCATCCGGGACAATCCGAGAAATGACTTTTTTCCGCTCGGTTCTCATCCAGGACATACCCGAAAACAACTTTACCCGCTCGGTTCTCATCCGGGACAATCCGAGAAATGACTTTTTTCCGCTCGGTTCTCATCCAGGACATACCCGAAAACAACTTTACCCGCTCGGTTCTCATCCGGGACAATCCGAGAAATGACTTTTTCCGCTCGTTCTCATCCGGGACAATCCGAGAAATGACTTTTTCCGGTCGGTTCTCATCCGGGACATACCCGAAAACAACTTTACCCGCTCGGTTCTCATCCAGGACAATCCGAGAAATGACTTTTTTCCGCTCGGTTCTCATCCAGGACATACCCGAAAACAACTTTACCCGCTCGGTTCTCATCCGGGACAATCCGAGAAATGACTTTTTTCCGCTCGGTTCTCATCCAGGACATACCCGAAAACAACTTTACCCGCTCGGTTCTCATCCGGGACAATCCGAGAAATGACTTTTTCCGCTCGGTTCTCATCCGGGACAATCCCAGAAATGACTTTTTCCGCTCGGTTCTCATCCGGGACAATCCGAGAAATGACTTTTTCCGCTCGGTTCTCATCCGGGACATACCCGAAAACAACTTTACCCGCTCGGTTCTCATCCGGGACAATCCGAGAAATGACTTTTTTCCGCTCGGTTCTCATCCAGGACATACCCGAAAACAACTTTACCCGCTCGGTTCTCATCCGGGACAATCCGAGAAATGACTTTTTCCGCTCGGTTCTCATCCGGGACAATCCCAGAAATGACTTTTTCCGCTCGGTTCTCATCCGGGACAATCCGAGAAATGACTTTTTCCGCTCGGTTCTCATCCGGGACATACCCGAAAACAACTTTACCCGCTCGGTTCTCATCCGGGACAATCCGAGAAATGACTTTTTTCCGCTCGGTTCTCATCCAGGACATACCCGAAAACAACTTTACCCGCTCGGTTCTCATCCGGGACAATCCGAGAAATGACTTTTTCCGCTCGGTTCTCATCCGGGACAATCCCAGAAATGACTTTTTCCGCTCGGTTCTCATCCGGGACAATCCGAGAAATGACTTTTTTCCGCTCGGTTCTCATCCAGGACATACCCGAAAACAACTTTACCCGCTCGGTTCTCATCCGGGACAATCCGAGAAATGACTTTTTCCGCTCGGTTCTCATCCGGGACAATCCGAGAAATGACTTTTTCCGGTCGGTTCTCATCCGGGACATACCCGAAAACAACTTTACCCGCTTGGTTCTCATCCGGGACAATCCGAGAAATGACTTTTTTCCGCTCGGTTCTCATCCAGGACATACCCGAAAACAACTTTACCCGCTCGGTTCTCATCCGGGACAATCCGAGAAATGACTTTTTTCCGCTCGGTTCTCATCCGGGACAATCCGAGAAATGACTTTTTCCGGTCGGTTCTCATCCGGGACATACCCGAAAACAACTTTACCCGCTCGGTTCTCATCCGGGACAATCCGAGAAATGACTTTTTCCGCTCGGTTCTCATCCGGGACATACCCGAAAACAACTTTACCCGCTCGGTTCTCATCCGGGACAATCCGAGAAATGACTTTTTTCCGCTCGGTTCTCATCCAGGACATACCCGAAAACAACTTTACCCGCTCGGTTCTCATCCGGGACAATCCGAGAAATGACTTTTTCCGCTCGGTTCTCATCCGGGACAATCCCAGAAATGACTTTTTCCGCTCGGTTCTCATCCGGGACAATCCGAGAAATGACTTTTTTCCGCTCGGTTCTCATCCAGGACATACCCGAAAACAACTTTACCCGCTCGGTTCTCATCCGGGACAATCCGAGAAATGACTTTTTCCGCTCGGTTCTCATCCGGGACAATCCGAGAAATGACTTTTTCCGGTCGGTTCTCATCCGGGACATACCCGAAAACAACTTTACCCGCTCGGTTCTCATCCGGGACAATCCGAGAAATGACTTTTTTCCGCTCGGTTCTCATCCAGGACATACCCGAAAACAACTTTACCCGCTCGGTTCTCATCCGGGACAATCCGAGAAATGACTTTTTTCCGCTCGGTTCTCATCCGGGACAATTCGAGAAATGACTTTTTCCGCTCGGTTCTCATCCGGGACATACCCGAAAACAACTTTACCCGCTCGGTTCTCATCCGGGACAATCCGAGAAATGACTTTTTCCGCTCGGTTCTCATCCGGGACAATCCAGAAATGACTTTTTCCGCTCGGTTCTCATCCGGGACAATCCGAGAAATGACTTTTTTCCGCTCGGTTCTCATCCAGGACATACCCGAAAACAACTTTACCCGCTCGGTTCTCATCCGGGACAATCCGAGAAATGACTTTTTCCGCTCGGTTCTCATCCGGGACAATCCCAGAAATGACTTTTTCCGCTCGGTTCTCATCCGGGACAATCCGAGAAATGACTTTTTCCGCTCGGTTCTCATCCGGGACATACCCGAAAACAACTTTACCCGCTCGGTTCTCATCCGGGACAATCCGAGAAATGACTTTTTTCCGCTCGGTTCTCATCCAGGACATACCCGAAAACAACTTTACCCGCTCGGTTCTCATCCGGGACAATCCGAGAAATGACTTTTTCCGCTCGGTTCTCATCCGGGACAATCCCAGAAATGACTTTTTCCGCTCGGTTCTCATCCGGGACAATCCGAGAAATGACTTTTTTCCGCTCGGTTCTCATCCAGGACATACCCGAAAACAACTTTACCCGCTCGGTTCTCATCCGGGACAATCCGAGAAATGACTTTTTTCCGCTCGGTTCTCATCCGGGACAATCCGAGAAATGACTTTTTCCGGTCGGTTCTCATCCGGGACATACCCGAAAACAACTTTACCCGCTTGGTTCTCATCCGGGACAATCCGAGAAATGACTTTTTTCCGCTCGGTTCTCATCCAGGACATACCCGAAAACAACTTTACCCGCTCGGTTCTCATCCGGGACAATCCGAGAAATGACTTTTTCCGCTCGGTTCTCATCCGGACATACCCGAAAACAACTTTACCCGCTCGGTTCTCATCCGGGACAATCCGAGAAATGACTTTTTCCGCTCGGTTCTCATCCGGGACAATCCCAGAAATGACTTTTTCCGCTCGGTTCTCATCCGGGACAATCCGAGAAATGACTTTTTCCGCTCGGTTCTCATCCGGGACATACCCGAAAACAACTTTACCCGCTCGGTTCTCATCCGGGACAATCCGAGAAATGACTTTTTTCCGCTCGGTTCTCATCCAGGACATACCCGAAAACAACTTTACCCGCTCGGTTCTCATCCGGGACAATCCGAGAAATGACTTTTTCCGCTCGGTTCTCATCCGGGACAATCCCAGAAATGACTTTTTCCGCTCGGTTCTCATCCGGGACAATCCGAGAAATGACTTTTTCCGCTCGGTTCTCATCCGGGACATACCCGAAAACAACTTTACCCGCTCGGTTCTCATCCGGGACAATCCGAGAAATGACTTTTTTCCGCTCGGTTCTCATCCAGGACATACCCGAAAACAACTTTACCCGCTCGGTTCTCATCCGGGACAATCCGAGAAATGACTTTTTCCGCTCGGTTCTCATCCGGGACAATCCCAGAAATGACTTTTTCCGCTCGGTTCTCATCCGGGACAATCCGAGAAATGACTTTTTTCCGCTCGGTTCTCATCCAGGACATACCCGAAAACAACTTTACCCGCTCGGTTCTCATCCGGGACAATCCGAGAAATGACTTTTTCCGCTCGGTTCTCATCCGGGACAATCCGAGAAATGACTTTTTCCGGTCGGTTCTCATCCGGGACATACCCGAAAACAACTTTACCCGCTTGGTTCTCATCCGGGACAATCCGAGAAATGACTTTTTTCCGCTCGGTTCTCATCCAGGACATACCCGAAAACAACTTTACCCGCTCGGTTCTCATCCGGGACAATCCGAGAAATGACTTTTTCCGCTCGGTTCTCATCCGGGACATACCCGAAAACAACTTTACCCGCTCGGTTCTCATCCGGGACAATCCGAGAAATGACTTTTTCCGCTCGGTTCTCATCCGGGACAATCCCAGAAATGACTTTTTCCGCTCGGTTCTCATCCGGGACAATCCGAGAAATGACTTTTTTCCGCTCGGTTCTCATCCAGGACATACCCGAAAACAACTTTACCCGCTCGGTTCTCATCCGGGACAATCCGAGAAATGACTTTTTCCGCTCGGTTCTCATCCGGGACAATCCCAGAAATGACTTTTTCCGCTCGGTTCTCATCCGGGACAATCCGAGAAATGACTTTTTCCGCTCGGTTCTCATCCGGGACATACCCGAAAACAACTTTACCCGCTCGGTTCTCATCCGGGACAATCCGAGAAATGACTTTTTTCCGCTCGGTTCTCATCCAGGACATACCCGAAAACAACTTTACCCGCTCGGTTCTCATCCGGGACAATCCGAGAAATGACTTTTTCCGCTCGGTTCTCATCCGGGACAATCCCAGAAATGACTTTTTCCGCTCGGTTCTCATCCGGGACAATCCGAGAAATGACTTTTTTCCGCTCGGTTCTCATCCAGGACATACCCGAAAACAACTTTACCCGCTCGGTTCTCATCCGGGACAATCCGAGAAATGACTTTTTCCGCTCGGTTCTCATCCGGGACAATCCGAGAAATGACTTTTTCCGGTCGGTTCTCATCCGGGACATACCCGAAAACAACTTTACCCGCTCGGTTCTCATCCGGGACAATCCGAGAAATGACTTTTTTCCGCTCGGTTCTCATCCAGGACATACCCGAAAACAACTTTACCCGCTCGGTTCTCATCCGGGACAATCCGAGAAATGACTTTTTTTCCGCTCGGTTCTCATCCGGGACAATCCGAGAAATGACTTTTTCCGGTCGGTTCTCATCCGGGACATACCCGAAAACAACTTTACCCGCTCGGTTCTCATCCGGGACAATCCGAGAAATGACTTTTTCCGCTCGGTTCTCATCCGGGACATACCCGAAAACAACTTTACCCGCTCGGTTCTCATCCGGGACAATCCGAGAAATGACTTTTTTCCGCTCGGTTCTCATCCAGGACATACCCGAAAACAACTTTACCCGCTCGGTTCTCATCCGGGACAATCCGAGAAATGACTTTTTCCGCTCGGTTCTCATCCGGGACATACCCGAAAACAACTTTACCCGCTCGGTTCTCATCCGGGACAATCCGAGAAATGACTTTTTCCGCTCGGTTCTCATCCGGGACAATCCCAGAAATGACTTTTTCCGCTCGGTTCTCATCCGGGACAATCCGAGAAATGACTTTTTTCCGCTCGGTTCTCATCCAGGACATACCCGAAAACAACTTTACCCGCTCGGTTCTCATCCGGGACAATCCGAGAAATGACTTTTTCCGCTCGGTTCTCATCCGGGACAATCCCAGAAATGACTTTTTCCGCTCGGTTCTCATCCGGGACAATCCGAGAAATGACTTTTTCCGCTCGGTTCTCATCCGGGACATACCCGAAAACAACTTTACCCGCTCGGTTCTCATCCGGGACAATCCGAGAAATGACTTTTTTCCGCTCGGTTCTCATCCGGGACAATCCCAGAAATGACTTTTTCCGCTCGGTTCTCATCCGGGACAATCCGAGAAATGACTTTTTTCCGCTCGGTTCTCATCCAGGACATACCCGAAAACAACTTTACCCGCTCGGTTCTCATCCGGGACATACCCGAAAACAACTTTACCCGCTCGGTTCTCATCCGGGACAATCCGAGAAATGACTTTTTCCGGTCGGTTCTCATCCGGGACATACCCGAAAACAACTTTACCCGCTCGGTTCTCATCCGGGACAATCCGAGAAATGACTTTTTTCCGCTCGGTTCTCATCCAGGACATACCCGAAAACAACTTTACCCGCTCGGTTCTCATCCGGGACAATCCGAGAAATGACTTTTTCCGCTCGGTTCTCATCCGGGACATACCCGAAAACAACTTTACCCGCTCGGTTCTCATCCGGGACAATCCGAGAAATGACTTTTTCCGCTCGGTTCTCATCCGGGACAATCCCAGAAATGACTTTTTCCGCTCGGTTCTCATCCGGGACAATCCGAGAAATGACTTTTTTCCGCTCGGTTCTCATCCAGGACATACCCGAAAACAACTTTACCCGCTCGGTTCTCATCCGGGACAATCCGAGAAATGACTTTTTCCGCTCGGTTCTCATCCGGGACAATCCCAGAAATGACTTTTTCCGCTCGGTTCTCATCCGGGACAATCCGAGAAATGACTTTTTCCGGTCGGTTCTCATCCGGGACATACCCGAAAACAACTTTACCCGCTTGGTTCTCATCCGGGACAATCCGAGAAATGACTTTTTTCCGCTCGGTTCTCATCCAGGACATACCCGAAAACAACTTTACCCGCTCGGTTCTCATCCGGGACAATCCGAGAAATGACTTTTTCCGCTCGGTTCTCATCCGGGACAATCCCAGAAATGACTTTTTCCGCTCGGTTCTCATCCGGGACAATCCGAGAAATGACTTTTTTCCGCTCGGTTCTCATCCAGGACATACCCGAAAACAACTTTACCCGCTCGGTTCTCATCCGGGACAATCCGAGAAATGACTTTTTCCGCTCGGTTCTCATCCGGGACAATCCGAGAAATGACTTTTTCCGGTCGGTTCTCATCCGGGACATACCCGAAAACAACTTTACCCGCTTGGTTCTCATCCGGGACAATCCGAGAAATGACTTTTTTCCGCTCGGTTCTCATCCAGGACATACCCGAAAACAACTTTACCCGCTCGGTTCTCATCCGGGACAATCCGAGAAATGACTTTTTTTCCGCTCGGTTCTCATCCGGGACAATCCGAGAAATGACTTTTTCCGGTCGGTTCTCATCCGGGACATACCCGAAAACAACTTTACCCGCTCGGTTCTCATCCGGGACAATCCGAGAAATGACTTTTTCCGCTCGGTTCTCATCCGGGACATACCCGAAAACAACTTTACCCGCTCGGTTCTCATCCGGGACAATCCGAGAAATGACTTTTTTCCGCTCGGTTCTCATCCAGGACATACCCGAAAACAACTTTACCCGCTCGGTTCTCATCCGGGACAATCCGAGAAATGACTTTTTCCGCTCGGTTCTCATCCGGGACAATCCAGAAATGACTTTTTCCGCTCGGTTCTCATCCGGGACAATCCGAGAAATGACTTTTTCCGGTCGGTTCTCATCCGGGACATACCCGAAAACAACTTTACCCGCTTGGTTCTCATCCGGGACAATCCGAGAAATGACTTTTTTCCGCTCGGTTCTCATCCAGGACATACCCGAAAACAACTTTACCCGCTCGGTTCTCATCCGGGACAATCCGAGAAATGACTTTTTCCGCTCGGTTCTCATCCGGGACAATCCCAGAAATGACTTTTTCCGCTCGGTTCTCATCCGGGACAATCCGAGAAATGACTTTTTTCCGCTCGGTTCTCATCCAGGACATACCCGAAAACAACTTTACCCGCTCGGTTCTCATCCGGGACAATCCGAGAAATGACTTTTTTTCCGCTCGGTTCTCATCCGGGACAATCCGAGAAATGACTTTTTCCGGTCGGTTCTCATCCGGGACATACCCGAAAACAACTTTACCCGCTTGGTTCTCATCCGGGACAATCCGAGAAATGACTTTTTTCGCTCGGTTCTCATCCAGGACATACCCGAAAACAACTTTACCCGCTCGGTTCTCATCCGGGACAATCCGAGAAATGACTTTTTCCGGTCGGTTCTCATCCGGGACATACCCGAAAACAACTTTACCCGCTCGGTTCTCATCCGGGACAATCCGAGAAATGACTTTTTCCGCTCGGTTCTCATCCAGGACATACCCGAAAACAACTTTACCCGCTCGGTTCTCATCCGGGACAATCCGAGAAATGACTTTTTCCGCTCGGTTCTCATCCGGGACAATCCCAGAAATGACTTTTTCCGCTCGGTTCTCATCCGGGACAATCCGAGAAATGACTTTTTTCCGCTCGGTTCTCATCCAGGACATACCCGAAAACAACTTTACCCGCTCGGTTCTCATCCGGGACAATCCGAGAAATGACTTTTTCCGCTCGGTTCTCATCCGGGACAATCCGAGAAATGACTTTTTCCGGTCGGTTCTCATCCGGGACATACCCGAAAACAACTTTACCCGCTCGGTTCTCATCCGGGACAATCCGAGAAATGACTTTTTACCGCTCGGTTCTCATCCAGGACATACCCGAAAACAACTTTACCCGCTCGGTTCTCATCCGGGACAATCCGAGAAATGACTTTTTTCCGCTCGGTTCTCATCCGGGACAATCCGAGAAATGACTTTTTCCGGTCGGTTCTCATCCGGGACATACCCGAAAACAACTTTACCCGCTCGGTTCTCATCCGGGACAATCCGAGAAATGACTTTTTCCGCTCGGTTCTCATCCGGGACAATCCCAGAAATGACTTTTTCCGCTCGGTTCTCATCCGGGACAATCCGAGAAATGACTTTTTTCCGCTCGGTTCTCATCCAGGACATACCCGAAAACAACTTTACCCGCTCGGTTCTCATCCGGGACAATCCGAGAAATGACTTTTTCCGCTCGGTTCTCATCCGGGACAATCCCAGAAATGACTTTTTCCGCTCGGTTCTCATCCGGGACAATCCGAGAAATGACTTTTTCCGGTCGGTTCTCATCCGGGACATACCCGAAAACAACTTTACCCGCTTGGTTCTCATCCGGGACAATCCGAGAAATGACTTTTTTCCGCTCGGTTCTCATCCAGGACATACCCGAAAACAACTTTACCCGCTCGGTTCTCATCCGGGACAATCCGAGAAATGACTTTTTTTCGCTCGGTTCTCATGCAGGACATACCCGAAAACAACTTTACCCGCTCGGTTCTCATCCGGGACAATCCGAGAAATGACTTTTTCCGGTCGGTTCTCATCCGGGACATACCCGAAAACAACTTTACCCGCTTGGTTCTCATCCGGGACAATCCGAGAAATGACTTTTTCCGCTCGGTTCTCATCCAGGACATACCCGAAAACAACTTTACCCGCTCGGTTCTCATCCGGGACAATCCGAGAAATGACTTTTTCCGCTCGGTTCTCATCCGGGACAATCCCAGAAATGACTTTTTCCGCTCGGTTCTCATCCGGGACAATCCGAGAAATGACTTTTTTCCGCTCGGTTCTCATCCAGGACATACCCGAAAACAACTTTACCCGCTCGGTTCTCATCCGGGACAATCCGAGAAATGACTTTTTCCGCTCGGTTCTCATCCGGGACAATCCGAGAAATGACTTTTTCCGGTCGGTTCTCATCCGGGACATACCCGAAAACAACTTTACCCGCTTGGTTCTCATCCGGGACAATCCGAGAAATGACTTTTTACCGCTCGGTTCTCATCCAGGACATACCCGAAAACAACTTTACCCGCTCGGTTCTCATCCGGGACAATCCGAGAAATGACTTTTTTTCCGCTCGGTTCTCATCCGGGACAATCCGAGAAATGACTTTTTCCGGTCGGTTCTCATCCGGGACATACCCGAAAACAACTTTACCCGCTCGGTTCTCATCCGGGACAATCCGAGAAATGACTTTTTCCGCTCGGTTCTCATCCGGGACAATCCCAGAAATGACTTTTTCCGCTCGGTTCTCATCCGGGACAATCCGAGAAATGACTTTTTTCCGCTCGGTTCTCATCCAGGACATACCCGAAAACAACTTTACCCGCTCGGTTCTCATCCGGGACAATCCGAGAAATGACTTTTTCCGCTCGGTTCTCATCCGGGACAATCCCAGAAATGACTTTTTCCGCTCGGTTCTCATCCGGGACAATCCGAGAAATGACTTTTTCCGGTCGGTTCTCATCCGGGACATACCCGAAAACAACTTTACCCGCTGGTTCTCATCCGGGACAATCCGAGAAATGACTTTTTTCCGCTCGGTTCTCATCCAGGACATACCCGAAAACAACTTTACCCGCTCGGTTCTCATCCGGGACAATCCGAGAAATGACTTTTTCCGCTCGGTTCTCATCCGGGACAATCCAGAAATGACTTTTTCCGCTCGGTTCTCATCCGGGACAATCCGAGAAATGACTTTTTTCCGCTCGGTTCTCATCCAGGACATACCCGAAAACAACTTTACCCGCTCGGTTCTCATCCGGGACAATCCGAGAAATGACTTTTTTCCGCTCGGTTCTCATCCGGGACAATCCGAGAAATGACTTTTTCCGGTCGGTTCTCATCCGGGACATACCCGAAAACAACTTTACCCGCTCGGTTCTCATCCGGGACAATCCGAGAAATGACTTTTTCCGCTCGGTTCTCATCCGGGACAATCCCAGAAATGACTTTTTCCGCTCGGTTCTCATCCGGGACAATGCGAGAAATGACTTTTTCCGCTCGGTTCTCATCCGGGACATACCCGAAAACAACTTTACCCGCTTGGTTCTCATCCGGGACAATCCGAGAAATGACTTTTTTCCGCTCGGTTCTCATCCAGGACATACCCGAAAACAACTTTACCCGCTCGGTTCTCATCCGGGACAATCCGAGAAATGACTTTTTCCGCTCGGTTCTCATCCGGGACAATCCCAGAAATGACTTTTTCCGCTCGGTTCTCATCCGGGACAATCCGAGAAATGACTTTTTTCCGCTCGGTTCTCATCCGGGACAATCCCAGAAATGACTTTTTCCGCTCGGTTCTCATCCGGGACAATCCGAGAAATGACTTTTTTCCGCTCGGTTCTCATCCAGGACATACCCGAAAACAACTTTACCCGCTCGGTTCTCATCCGGGACAATCCGAGAAATGACTTTTTTTCCGCTCGGTTCTCATCCGGGACAATCCGAGAAATGACTTTTTTCCGCTCGGTTCTCATCCAGGACATACCCGAAAACAACTTTACCCGCTCGGTTCTCATCCGGGACAATCCGAGAAATGACTTTTTCCGCTCGGTTCTCATCCGGGACAATCCCAGAAATGACTTTTTCCGCTCAGTTCTCATCCGGGACAATCCGAGAAATGACTTTTTCCGGTCGGTTCTCATCCGGGACATACCCGAAAACAACTTTACCCGCTTGGTTCTCATCCGGGACAATCCGAGAAATGACTTTTTTCCGCTCGGTTCTCATCCAGGACATACCCGAAAACAACTTTACCCGCTCGGTTCTCATCCGGGACAATCCGAGAAATGACTTTTTTCCGCTCGGTTCTCATCCAGGACATACCCGAAAACAACTTTACCCGCTCGGTTCTCATCCGGGACAATCCGAGAAATGACTTTTTCCGGTCGGTTCTCATCCGGGACATACCCGAAAACAACTTTACCCGCTTGGTTCTCATCCGGGACAATCCGAGAAATGACTTTTTTCCGCTCGGTTCTCATCCAGGACATACCCGAAAACAACTTTACCCGCTCGGTTCTCATCCGGGACAATCCGAGAAATGACTTTTTCCGCTCGGTTCTCATCCGGGACAATCCCAGAAATGACTTTTTCCGCTCGGTTCTCATCCGGGACAATCCGAGAAATGACTTTTTTCCGCTCGGTTCTCATCCGGGACAATCCCAGAAATGACTTTTTCCGCTCGGTTCTCATCCGGGACAATCCCAGAAATGACTTTTTCCGCTCGGTTCTCATCCGGGACAATCCGAGAAATGACTTTTTTCCGCTCGGTTCTCATCCAGGACATACCCGAAAACAACTTTACCCGCTCGGTTCTCATCCGGGACAATCCGAGAAATGACTTTTTCCGCTCGGTTCTCATCCGGGACAATCCGAGAAATGACTTTTTCCGGTCGGTTCTCATCCGGGACAATCCGAGAAATGACTTTTTTCCGCTCGGTTCTCATCCGGGACAATCCCAGAAATGACTTTTTCCGCTCGGTTCTCATCCGGGACAATCCCAGAAATGACTTTTTCCGCTCGGTTCTCATCCGGGACAATCCGAGAAATGACTTTTTTCCGCTCGGTTCTCATCCGGGACAATCCGAGAAATGACTTTTTCCGGTCGGTTCTCATCCGGGACATACCCGAAAACAACTTTACCCGCTTGGTTCTCATCCGGGACAATCCGAGAAATGACTTTTTTCCGCTCGGTTCTCATGCAGGACATACCCGAAAACAACTTTACCCGCTCGGTTCTCATCCGGGACAATCCGAGAAATGACTTTTTTCCGCTCGGTTCTCATCCAGGACATACCCGAAAACAACTTTACCCGCTCGGTTCTCATCCGGGACAATCCGAGAAATGACTTTTTTCCGCTCGGTTCTCATCCGGGACAATCCGAGAAATGACTTTTTCCGGTCGGTTCTCATCCGGGACATACCCGAAAACAACTTTACCCGCTCGGTTCTCATCCGGGACAATCCGAGAAATGACTTTTTCCGCTCGGTTCTCATCCGGGACAATCCCAGAAATGACTTTTTCCGCTCGGTTCTCATCCGGGACAATCCGAGAAATGACTTTTTTCCGCTCGGTTCTCATCCAGGACATACCCGAAAACAACTTTACCCGCTCGGTTCTCATCCGGGACAATCCGAGAAATGACTTTTTCCGCTCGGTTCTCATCCGGGACAATCCGAGAAATGACTTTTTCCGCTCGGTTCTCATCCGGGACAATCCGAGAAATGACTTTTTCCGCTCGGTTCTCATCCGGGACAATCCGAGAAATGACTTTTTCCGGTCGGTTCTCATCCGGGACATACCCGAAAACAACTTTACCCGCTTGGTTCTCATCCGGGACAATCCGAGAAATGACTTTTTTCCGCTCGGTTCTCATCCAGGACATACCCGAAAACAACTTTACCCGCTCGGTTCTCATCCGGGACAATCCGAGAAATGACTTTTTCCGCTCGGTTCTCATCCGGGACAATCCCAGAAATGACTTTTTCCGCTCGGTTCTCATCCGGGACAATCCGAGAAATGACTTTTTTCCGCTCGGTTCTCATCCAGGACATACCCGAAAACAACTTTACCCGCTCGGTTCTCATCCGGGACAATCCGAGAAATGACTTTTTTTCCGCTCGGTTCTCATCCGGGACAATCCGAGAAATGACTTTTTCCGGTCGGTTCTCATCCGGGACATACCCGAAAACAACTTTACCCGCTTGGTTCTCATCCGGGACAATCCGAGAAATGACTTTTTTCCGCTCGGTTCTCATGCAGGACATACCCGAAAACAACTTTACCCGCTCGGTTCTCATCCGGGACAATCCGAGAAATGACTTTTTCCGGTCGGTTCTCATCCGGGACATACCCGAAAACAACTTTACCCGCTTGGTTCTCATCCGGGACAATCCGAGAAATGACTTTTTTCCGCTCGGTTCTCATCCAGGACATACCCGAAAACAACTTTACCCGCTCGGTTCTCATCCGGGACAATCCGAGAAATGACTTTTTCCGCTCGGTTCTCATCCGGGACAATCCCAGAAATGACTTTTTCCGCTCGGTTCTCATCCGGGACAATCCGAGAAATGACTTTTTTCCGCTCGGTTCTCATCCGGGACAATCCCAGAAATGACTTTTTCCGCTCGGTTCTCATCCGGGACAATCCGAGAAATGACTTTTTTCCGCTCGGTTCTCATCCAGGACATACCCGAAAACAACTTTACCCGCTCGGTTCTCATCCGGGACAATCCGAGAAATGACTTTTTCCGCTCGGTTCTCATCCGGGACAATCCGAGAAATGACTTTTTCCGGTCGGTTCTCATCCGGGACATACCCGAAAACAACTTTACCCGCTTGGTTCTCATCCGGGACAATCCGAGAAATGACTTTTTTCCGCTCGGTTCTCATCCAGGACATACCCGAAAACAACTTTACCCGCTCGGTTCTCATCCGGGACAATCCGAGAAATGACTTTTTTTCCGCTCGGTTCTCATCCGGGACAATCCGAGAAATGACTTTTTCCGGTCGGTTCTCATCCGGGACATACCCGAAAACAACTTTACCCGCTCGGTTCTCATCCGGGACAATCCGAGAAATGACTTTTTCCGCTCGGTTCTCATCCGGGACAATCCCAGAAATGACTTTTTCCGCTCGGTTCTCATCCGGGACAATCCGAGAAATGACTTTTTTCCGCTCGGTTCTCATCCAGGACATACCCGAAAACAACTTTACCCGCTCGGTTCTCATCCGGGACAATCCGAGAAATGACTTTTTCCGCTCGGTTCTCATCCGGGACAATCCCAGAAATGACTTTTTCCGCTCAGTTCTCATCCGGGACAATCCGAGAAATGACTTTTTCCGGTCGGTTCTCATCCGGGACATACCCGAAAACAACTTTACCCGCTTGGTTCTCATCCGGGACAATCCGAGAAATGACTTTTTTCCGCTCTGTTCTCATCCAGGACATACCCGAAAACAACTTTACCCGCTCGGTTCTCATCCGGGACAATCCGAGAAATGACTTTTTCCGCTCGGTTCTCATCCGGGACAATCCCAGAAATGACTTTTTCCGCTCGGTTCTCATCCGGGACAATCCGAGAAATGACTTTTTTCCGCTCGGTTCTCATCCAGGACATACCCGAAAACAACTTTACCCGCTCGGTTCTCATCCGGGACAATCCGAGAAATGACTTTTTTTCCGCTCGGTTCTCATCCGGGACAATCCGAGAAATGACTTTTTCCGGTCGGTTCTCATCCGGGACATACCCGTAAACAACTTTACTCGCTCGGTTCTCATCCGGGACAATCCGAGAAATGACTTTTTTTCCGCTCGGTTCTCATCCGGGACAATCCGAGAAATGACTTTTTCCGGTCGGTTCTCATCCGGGACATACCCGAAAACAACTTTACCCGCTTGGTTCTCATCCGGGACAATCCGAGAAATGACTTTTTCCGCTCGGTTCTCATCCGGGACAATCCCAGAAATGACTTTTTCCGCTCAGTTCTCATCCGGGACAATCCGAGAAATGACTTTTTCCGGTCGGTTCTCATCCGGGACATACCCGAAAACAACTTTACCCGCTTGGTTCTCATCCGGGACAATCCGAGAAATGACTTTTTTCCGCTCGGTTCTCATCCAGGACATACCCGAAAACAACTTTACTCGCTCGGTTCTCATCCGGGACAATCCGAGAAATGACTTTTTCCGCTCGGTTCTCATCCGGGACAATCCCAGAAATGACTTTTTCCGCTCGGTTCTCATCCGGGACAATCCGAGAAATGACTTTTTTCCGCTCGGTTCTCATCCAGGACATACCCGAAAACAACTTTACCCGCTCGGTTCTCATCCGGGACAATCCGAGAAATGACTTTTTCCGCTCGGTTCTCATCCGGGACAATCCGAGAAATGACTTTTTCCGGTCGGTTCTCATCCGGGACATACCCGAAAACAACTTTACCCGCTTGGTTCTCATCCGGGACAATCCGAGAAATGACCTTTTCCGCTCGGTTCTCATCCAGGACATACCCGAAAACAACTTTACCCGCTCGGTTCTCATCCGGGACAATCCGAGAAATGACTTTTTCCGCTCGGTTCTCATCCGGGACAATCCCAGAAATGACTTTTTCCGCTCAGTTCTCATCCGGGACAATCCGAGAAATGACTTTTTCCGGTCGGTTCTCATCCGGGACATACCCGAAAACAACTTTACCCGCTTGGTTCTCATCCGGGACAATCCGAGAAATGACTTTTTTCCGCTCGGTTCTCATCCAGGACATACCCGAAAACAACTTTACTCGCTCGGTTCTCATCCGGGACAATCCGAGAAATGACTTTTTTTCCGCTCGGTTCTCATCCGGGACAATCCGAGAAATGACTTTTTCCGGTCGGTTCTCATCCGGGACATACCCGAAAACAACTTTACCCGCTTGGTTCTCATCCGGGACAATCCGAGAAATGACTTTTTTCCGCTCGGTTCTCATCCGGGACAATCCCAGAAATGACTTTTTCCGCTCGGTTCTCATCCGGGACAATCCGAGAAATGACTTTTTTCCGCTCGGTTCTCATCCAGGACATACCCGAAAACAACTTTACCCGCTCGGTTCTCATCCGGGACAATCCGAGAAATGACTTTTTTTCCGCTCGGTTCTCATCCGGGACAATCCGAGAAATGACTTTTTCCGGTCGGTTCTCATCCGGGACATACCCGTAAACAACTTTAGTCGCTCGGTTCTCATCCGGGACAATCCGAGAAATGACTTTTTTCCGCTCGGTTCTCATCCGGGACAATCCGAGAAATGACTTTTTCCGGTCGGTTCTCATCCGGGACATACCCGAAAACAACTTTACCCGCTTGGTTCTCATCCGGGACAATCCGAGAAATGACTTTTTCCGCTCGGTTCTCATCCGGGACAATCCCAGAAATGACTTTTTCCGCTCAGTTCTCATCCGGGACAATCCGAGAAATGACTTTTTCCGGTCGGTTCTCATCCGGGACATACCCGAAAACAACTTTACCCGCTTGGTTCTCATCCGGGACAATCCGAGAAATGACTTTTTTCCGCTCGGTTCTCATCCAGGACATACCCGAAAACAACTTTACTCGCTCGGTTCTCATCCGGGACAATCCGAGAAATGACTTTTTCCGCTCGGTTCTCATCCGGGACAATCCCAGAAATGACTTTTTCCGCTCGGTTCTCATCCGGGACAATCCGAGAAATGACTTTTTTCCGCTCGGTTCTCATCCAGGACATACCCGAAAACAACTTTACCCGCTCGGTTCTCATCCGGGACAATCCGAGAAATGACTTTTTCCGCTCGGTTCTCATCCGGGACAATCCGAGAAATGACTTTTTCCGGTCGGTTCTCATCCGGGACATACCCGAAAACAACTTTACCCGCTTGGTTCTCATCCGGGACAATCCGAGAAATGACTTTTTTCCGCTCGGTTCTCATCCAGGACATACCCGAAAACAACTTTACCCGCTCGGTTCTCATCCGGGACAATCCGAGAAATGACTTTTTCCGCTCGGTTCTCATCCGGGACAATCCCAGAAATGACTTTTTCCGCTCAGTTCTCATCCGGGACAATCCGAGAAATGACTTTTTCCGGTCGGTTCTCATCCGGGACATACCCGAAAACAACTTTACCCGCTTGGTTCTCATCCGGGACAATCCGAGAAATGACTTTTTTCCGCTCGGTTCTCATCCAGGACATACCCGAAAACAACTTTACCCGCTCGGTTCTCATCCGGGACAATCCGAGAAATGACTTTTTTTCCGCTCGGTTCTCATCCGGGACAATCCGAGAAATGACTTTTTCCGGTCGGTTCTCATCCGGGACATACCCGAAAACAACTTTACCCGCTTGGTTCTCATCCGGGACAATCCGAGAAATGACTTTTTTCCGCTCGGTTCTCATCCAGGACATACCCGAAAACAACTTTACCCGCTCGGTTCTCATCCGGGACAATCCGAGAAATGACTTTTTCCGCTCGGTTCTCATCCGGGACAATCCCAGAAATGACTTTTTCCGCTCAGTTCTCATCCGGGACAATCCGAGAAATGACTTTTTCCGGTCGGTTCTCATCCGGGACATACCCGAAAACAACTTTACCCGCTTGGTTCTCATCCGGGACAATCCGAGAAATGACTTTTTTCCGCTCGGTTCTCATCCAGGACATACCCGAAAACAACTTTACCCGCTCGGTTCTCATCCGGGACAATCCGAGAAATGACTTTTTCCGCTCGGTTCTCATCCGGGACAATCCCAGAAATGACTTATTCCGCTCGGTCCTCATCCGGGACAATCCGAGAAATGACTTTTTTCCGCTCGGTTCTCATCCAGGACATACCCGAAAACAACTTTACCCGCTCGGTTCTCATCCGGGACAATCCGAGAAATGACTTTTTCCGCTCGGTTCTCATCCGGGACAATCCGAGAAATGACTTTTTCCGGTCGGTTCTCATCCGGGACAATCCGAGAAATGACTTTTTTCCGCTCGGTTCTCATCCAGGACATACCCGAAAACAACTTTACCCGCTCGGTTCTCATCCGGGACAATCCGAGAAATGACTTTTTCCGCTCGGTTCTCATCCGGGACAATCCGAGAAATGACTTTTTCCGGTCGGTTCTCATCCGGGACATACCCGAAAACAACTTTACCCGCTTGGTTCTCATCCGGGACAATCCGAGAAATGACTTTTTTCCGCTCGGTTCTCATCCAGGACATACCCGAAAACAACTTTACCCGCTCGGTTCTCATCCGGGACAATCCGAGAAATGACTTTTTCCGCTCGGTTCTCATCCGGGACAATCCCAGAAATGACTTTTTCCGCTCAGTTCTCATCCGGGACAATCCGAGAAATGACTTTTTCCGGTCGGTTCTCATCCGGGACATACCCGAAAACAACTTTACCCGCTTGGTTCTCATCCGGGACAATCCGAGAAATGACTTTTTTCCGCTCGGTTCTCATCCAGGACATACCCGAAAACAACTTTACCCGCTCGGTTCTCATCCGGGACAATCCGAGAAATGACTTTTTTCCGCTCGGTTCTCATCCGGGACAATCCGAGAAATGACTTTTTCCGGTCGGTTCTCATCCGGGACATACCCGAAAACAACTTTACCCGCTTGGTTCTCATCCGGGACAATCCGAGAAATGACTTTTTTCCGCTCGGTTCTCATCCAGGACATACCCGAAAACAACTTTACCCGCTCGGTTCTCATCCGGGACAATCCGAGAAATGACTTTTTCCGCTCGGTTCTCATCCGGGACAATCCCAGAAATGACTTTTTCCGCTCAGTTCTCATCCGGGACAATCCGAGAAATGACTTTTTCCGGTCGGTTCTCATCCGGGACATACCCGAAAACAACTTTACCCGCTTGGTTCTCATCCGGGACAATCCGAGAAATGACTTTTTTCCGCTCGGTTCTCATCCAGGACATACCCGAAAACAACTTTACCCGCTCGGTTCTCATCCGGGACAATCCGAGAAATGACTTTTTCCGCTCGGTTCTCATCCGGGACAATCCCAGAAATGACTTATTCCGCTCGGTTCTCATCCGGGACAATCCGAGAAATGACTTTTTTCCGCTCGGTTCTCATCCAGGACATACCCGAAAACAACTTTACCCGCTCGGTTCTCATCCGGGACAATCCGAGAAATGACTTTTTTCCGCTCGGTTCTCATCCAGGACATACCCGAAAACAACTTTACCCGCTCGGTTCTCATCCGGGACAATCCGAGAAATGACTTTTTTCCGCTCCGTTCTCATCCAGGACATACCCGAAAACAACTTTACCCGCTCGGTTCTCATCCGGGACAATCCGAGAAATGACTTTTTTCCGGTCGGTTCTCATCCGGGACATACCCGAAAACAACTTTACCCGCTTGGTTCTCATCCGGGACGTTTCCGGAAACGAAATTTCCCGCTCGGTTCTCATCTGGTAGATACCCGGAAACGATATTTCCCGCTCGGTTCTCATCCGGGGGAAAGCTAAAATTGGTATTTCCTGCTCTGATCTCATCCGGGACATACCCTCTCAGCGGGCGATTCTTTTCACGGTCGGTTCTCATCTGCTTGGTTCTCATTTGCTTGGTTCTCATCTGCTTGGTTCTCATTGCGGTCGGTTCTCATTTGCTTGGTTCTCATTACGGTCGGTTCTCATCGGCTTGGTTCTTATCGCGGTCGGTTCTCATCAGACCGGCCAAAGTTCTCATCCGGGTGTTCTCATCCGGCGGTTCTCAAACGACCTAGCGCCGGTGAAGAGGCGTTCTCAAAGGGGCCAAAGTGGCGCAATCATTGACAACTGCCTTAGATTCATTCATTTCCTGGCCGAAGAAAGTTCAATAACAAAGTGAAGAGTTACGAATGATTGATGGAAATAAAAGAGCGAGTACTATTTTAGTATTACTAATAAAGAGAACGGGCAATGGAGCGAGAGTCAAAGCTAGAGTCATTCTTGAGCTGGGCGGACACGCTTGGAGAGAGCAGCGACCAGCAAACGGAGAGGGCAATCTCAGTCAGTGGAGCCACGCCCCTCAGGCGCATCTGGAAAACGGGGAATAGGATGATGTCACACAAGTATGTATGTATATTTACGTAACTTGTAATTTACTGATAACTAGTAATGTAATATAATAAAATACTAACCAGTAATATAATATAGTACAATATTTTACGTCTCATAAAAGAAAAGAAAATGACCTGCCTGATATAAAGTGCGGTCTTTGACGAAGAAGACTCGCCCGCTTGGAGAGTGCACGATGCCCTCCGGGCTCAGCGCCTTGTTCCAGTCGGTCGGAACTTCGCGCAGCCTCAGCGTCGTCGAGCGACCAAGGTCGAGGTCGGACATCTTTACTTCCAGCTCAAATAACTTCATTTCCAGAGATATCATAATCGGCTTCCATTGCATATTAAATCTTTTTTGAAGACTTTCAAATTTAGGAAAACAGAAAATAATGAAATGAGCAGACTGACCTGACTCTCAACGGACTTGCTCGCCGAGAAGAAGAATCTCTGCACGCCGGCGAACGTCTCCGGCCACCGCGTGGTCGCCGCGTCGACGCGCGCGAATTCGTGGTAGAGCGAGCGGTAGTCGCCGAGGCCCCGTGTCCCCTCCTCATCCGCTTCGCTCGCGGCCGTCCGTCGGTAGAGCACGGACGCCTCGTGGCTGTCGTAGATAAGCAAGCTCACCGGAGGGCGCAGCCTGGTGGCGAGTGGCGGCGCAAGGACGTACTTAAAGGGGAAAAATGCAATCTTGAATTCGCGCCTTTTTAGGAAAATTCAATAAATACATTTACAGTATACATAACTAGAGACCGCAGTAACCAACATTTGACACAATGAACTTTGGGCCGGCTGCTACCGTACCTTAAATTCTAAAATACGGGCACAGTGAATGCACCTTAAAAAAACGGGAGCACGATATTTTCAAGTTTAGTGATGTCCGCCGCGTCTCCATCGCTTCTGCGGCATTTTTTTAGCTTCATTAAGAGCATGGAAGCCACTAAGAGGAATGCTCGCTATTTTATCCTATTTAGTGTCCATTCTCAATAGCAACATGCAATAATTTGACTGAATTTATTTCGCCGCTTAAATTGAGCTAAAAACATATTTTATACTGTCGTGGCGGGCAAATTTCAACATTCTATTGGAAGCCATGGCCTTTCTAAACAATTGTACAAAATTTGAAGTTACGTTGAACCTAGGGGTGTTAGATATAGTCAAAAATGTATTGTTTGGTATGTCGTGCGAATTCATTATTTTGAGCTAAAAACATGTTTTATACTGTCGTGGCGGGCACATTTCAACGTCCTATTTGAAGCCATGACCTTTCTAAGTATGTATAAAAAATTTGAAGATACTTTGAACCTAGGGGCTTTAGATATCTTCAAAAATGTATTGTTGAGTATATCGAGCGAAATAGTTAGTTTGAGCTAAAAACCTATTTTATAATGTCGTGGCGGGCAAATTTCAATGTTTTATTTAAAGCCATGACCTTTCTAAGTATGTATAAAAAATTTTAAGATACTTTGCACCTAGGGGCCTTAGATATCATCGAAGCATTGCGGGCAGCTGATGTGAGACTCGCCGGCCCAAACAATTATTTTTTTCGCAGAATCATGGGCCAGCGAACAAAGGAGTGGAACGAGATTTAAAAATATTAGATTTAAAAATAAAGATAAAATTGTTGTGCTATAAATAAAAAAGAGGAAGTGTAAAGAAGTTAGTTGGGCATCGCCTGTAGCGGTAATCTGACCGGCCGAACTTCATTTGACACAACGACATGCATCGGCAGGCATACTGTGGGCGTCCCATACTCCCCAAGAATAAGCATAATAAAAACGCCTTTTAATGACTTAATTTCAATTTTGTTTGGGTTTCTGATTATAGATATGGTTTTCTCGTCACTGAAAATCCCCAGAAACATCATTCGTTTACATTTCATTGCTATTAGAAAAAATCATCTGCGGTCTCTATACATAACAATGCCCTCTTCTCTTTAATCTTAACTCTTATCTCTTTAATCTAGTAACTTTTTCTTTGGAACAGAAAGAAGCGTGCAATTCCAGAGACAAAGTTGAGTACGAGGTTGGTCTTTTCATTGGGCTCAAACATACATACATAGATTGTGCCCAAATCGTGCTAATGAAGGAGTCTGCGATGCTTCGCTTAGCCAGAGTTAAGGATGGACTATAGTTACGACTATTGTATCTTCTGACTACTGTACCGTTTGACTACAGTAACTTCTATCGTTTGCGCCAACCTTGAAGTCGGCCTTGTTCATCATGAGCTCTAGCATCCACCTCGTATTCGTCCGGCACATGAGTGGAGGGGTAGTCGTGATGTCACCGTTCTCATGGCACTCCACTTTGATAAGTCTGATGTAGATGCTGTACTTCGTCGACACAAACACCTTGAACTTGAGTTTTTGCGCGTCTCTCGAATCAGTCCGAAGCATATGCAAGGGCGCACCGCCTTCGAAAGGCCAGAAGCGGAAGGAGGCTGAGTGCGAGATGGCCAACTCGGAACGTTCATCGACCCGAACGAACATCAGTCGATAGTCGACGACGTCATCATTGGAGAGACATTCGATAGTGGCGAGAGTTCGCTCATCGAGAAAGACAACTGGATTCGGAGGATGATCAGCATCCAAAATGCGGACGCTGAAGCGCCAGCCATTTGGGAATACGTCGCGACCTCCGAGGTCGCAGAAGGTGGGCAGCGAGGAGAGTGGAAAGGCGCGGTAGTCACGCAGTAGCTGCTCAGGGTCAATTGAAGCGAAGACGAGAAGCGATTCACTGGCCGCGACAACGGACCAGGAAGAAGAGGAGAGGGACGCAACCGGGTGGATGCCGTGCATTCTCAACGTGGAACTGAGATGTGAATGAGTTTTGAAGGGATAAGTATTAGAGGCGGAGTTAAGTACGAGAAAGAGAGAGAGAGAACGTGAGAACAAAAGAAATAAAAAGAGCGAGGTATTACATTGGAGATTGCGGTTAATAATGCATAGCTGACATCTTTCGGTCTAATTATGATTCAATTAGGTGTAAATTCTTTCCAATTTATGCTGGGTGGAAGTCAACTTCGCGCACCGGCCTGCTTGCTCCCCGCTTCTCTTCCTTGAGATACTTTTGAATTATAGAGTTACTGTGGCATACTGTTAACTAAACTGGCTTTATTACATTATGCTGGTCACGTATACACATTCATCGTGCTTAAGATTCACGAGTACCTTTTCTTTGGTCGATTGACATTACTTATCAGCAATCTTCATTCTAATGGTAAGATTTCTATCCGGGAACTACCGTGATTTTATGATGTTCTGCTCCTTGAAAAATGCATTCATCTGAATTGATTTTTCATCTTGGATGCAAAATATGCAATGATGTATCGTTCTGTGGGCATGAATCAATGCTTTACTGTTAATAAAATATACGTGATATTTGACATTATGATTAATATCATGACAAAAGGAAACTTTTAGTCGACTGGATGAGCGATAAATTAAGGCACAGGGCTGTATCTCTCTCTTGCTTATTCCTCCGCAAGACAACGATAATGACCATTCAGTATGGGCATAGACTGCCAGTGGCAAGACTATGCTATGCCCAGTCAGCTGCGAGTTGACGGAAGTAGACATCTGCTTCAGTGGCATTCTTCTGCCCAGCAGACACAACAGCGGGGGCCACTTGGGAGATCTTTGGGGGGCCGTTGGAGAGGAAGAGGCGAGCGAAGGACTCGCGCAGCTTCTTCCGCCACTCCCGCATCGAGTACACGGCCGTCAGCACCGTACCGGAGATTCCTCTTAGAAATTGTCACTTTTATTTCTGTTTAAAAGGATATCTTAAGTGATAAGAGAATGATAAGAAGTCAAAATGCCGCACAGGGCGATGGCGATTTCGCCAAGTGCAGTGGTGAAAAGAACGTGTTCGTAGCCACGGGCGAAGACGGCCGGCAGCAACAGAGCCACTCCCACCGTCACCCACGCACTCCCCATCAGCATAGCGTTCCGCAGGTTCTGCCAGAGAGAGTGAATAGGAGAGAGAGAGAGAGAGATAGAGAGGAAAAGAGAGAGATAAAAGGCACTGCAAAGGCACGCAGGTTTTCCGCGATTTGGAAGCGAAGTCGCAGCGAATAGTGTACATGGGGCTGGCGCTCCATCCATGCATTGTAGCGCCAGAGGATCGCGAAAATCTGAGAAAAATAGAGAGAGAGAGAGAGAGAGAGATATAGATCAAGAAGGATGATGATAAAAACAGAGATATTTTGCATTGGATGTATAGAAGAAAAAAAATTCTGATAATAGAAAGAAAATGAACTAACAATGATGGAGATGATAAATTGAGCACTGAGACAGCTGACGACAACTTGCACCGTGAGTTGTCCTAAAGAAGGGCATAAACAATGTGATTCTACAATTTGTATCTTTTTCATTTATTGTTAGCGTAAAATATTATTGTCACTAATTAAAATGAATTCCAGGCATTAGAACCATTTTAAGAAAACATAGCTTTTTAAGGTATGCATGTATATCCGAGCAAATTTCTGCTCGTTTTCCAGGAGTTTCGCACCGCCGTAAACATTGATGATTGATCATTCAATTTTTGTAGTACAAGCAGTAATTTGCTCGCTTTTTATAGGGTTTGTGAACACGAAATATTTATCTTAAAAAAACCGAAAGCGGAGCCGAGGGCGTAGTAAAGGCTGCTTGTGACTTGGAACAGAATGAGCACGTGGGAGATCCACGGACGAGGAACCACTTCGTAGCTGGCAATCACCGTAGTTGTAACAACTCATTTCCTCGATGAAACAACTTACTCTCTATGATAAACTGTTGCGCAGAGCCTTTCCAGAACAACGCCAGATATGCTGAAAAAACACGAGTAGATTTGATAAAAGCGAAAAACGGAGAAAATGAGAAGCGGAAGATCTTAAATGGCATCATCTGAAAGTTGAAATAGATTCATACAAATGTAATCTTATAATGTATTATATTATTTTAACAGAAAAAAGATCAAGAAAAAAAGAAGTCTTACAGGTCGTCGGGATGATTCCGGTTTGGTAAAAGAAAATAATGACACGAGAGAGGATGAAGAAGTAGCTGTTCGATACGAATAAAGTGTACATTCGGCACAAGTTGGGATGACACACCGAGCACTGCAAAGGCTTCCGTTTTCACACTCTCTTTGTCTCTTTTTTCCATCTCTTTTCATTTCTAGCTTTTTTTCTCCTTTTCTCTCTCTATGCTCTCTCTCTCTCTCTCTCTCTCTCGTTTTATCCATAACTTCAGTTCTTATTTGCAGACAGTAGTGACCTAACCTCGACAATGCATTTTATTAATATCCAAAAAGTGATAAAGTCAATGGCAAGAACAATGATTTCAATCGAGTAGATCAACACAAATATCGGATAGGATGATGTTCCGCGAACCTTGGAAAGAGGGAAGAGTTACATTAAAGATGACAGAAAAAGAGGAATTGTCAATATTAACCATCGCATCCTCCGTAAAGATTGCCGTGAAGAAATCGAAATTGGTTGCCTTGTCCCTATACTTCATTGGTTTTCCCAATGAACGGCTCCGTTATTCCTTCAGCCCAAGGTAGCAGCTGAAAGGAGAGCAGAGCAATGAAATAAACTCTGACGAACACGACCATGCAGAAGGAGGCTAATACCAAAGTATTACGAAGAAATTTCAGAATTGTCGACGCTACAATTTCGATGGATAATTACTACCCGATAGCGGTGATTCCGTTGAGAGGTGTAAAAAGATTAGCCAGCCACACATACTTGGTTAATGGAGCACAACATATTTATGATATGACTATGAACCTACTTGCAGTATGTACATACATACATACGAAGCTAGCTCAGCTACTATTCCAACACTCTCCCTTTCTCTCTTGAACACCAACGGAATACAGAATTGTGCTGTGCCTAATGTATATGTACTCTGCAATTGTTAACATCGAGATGTTTTTTTCCTTCATTACAGGCAGTTATTTTTTCATAATAGCCAAGTTGTTTCAGCTGAAAGCAATCATTTGAGATCGACTTGCGCTTACTTGTTTCCGCGTGTTTGACAGAGAAGGAAGAGTCTTCATGTTTTTACTATCTTCTTTATCATTTAGAAACATTCTCATCGCCAACTGGCCTCGAGCATGCTAAAATAAGTGTCGGCTGTGGTGGACGAAGAGGAAACCCGTGATCCCAAGAGTTCTGGAAGGATTCGCGGCCGACCAGAGGGAAGCCAGCAGAGAAGGCGAGAGGTCATCCAGACACGCCACTCACGCATCGACAGCACTCCTACCACCATCACACTCGTCACTCCTCTGCAACCAGAGCGTTCTCACCATCTCTCTCTCTCTCTCTCTCTCTCTCTCTCTCTTTCTTTCTCTCTCTCTCTCTAGCTCTCTATCTCTCTCTCTCTATCTCTCTAGCTCTTTCTCTCTCTCGCTCTCGCTCTCTCTCGCTCTCGCTCTCTCTCTCTCTCTCATCCCAGACTCTCTTCCATCTCATTGTTCTCCCCCATCTCTTCATACTGACAGGGTGAATGCCAGCTCAGCGAGAGCAGTGAGCAGAGTGCGGATGTCTCTTCCGAGTAGCAGAACGAGTGACCAGAGAGTGAGATTCACTGTGACCGCGCAGCTCGCCGCGATCATTATGTTTCGGAGAAACTGCACAAGCTTTTTCATTATTACTGGAATCCAATCATATATGTATAATGGTAAGAAAAGAAAGCGTGACATCATTGATCTCCCTCTTCCTCGTTATCTTCCTTGGTTCTAATTCTCTATTCTTTATCTTCAACGATAACGAGCAGACACTCCTTGTGCTTCTTCGTTTTAAGTTTTAAGGCAAAGTGTGTACACTTCCACTTACTAACAAGTACAAGGCAGGTGCAAGGCTCTCTCCTTAATTAGAGTGTACAGAAGGAACCGAAGGAATCATTAAATGGAAGACTCAACATGGCAATCAGACGCACACATCTTTGGCATTTAGATGAGAAACACTTTTACCTCAAAAACGTAGAGATTTTCGTTGAGTTGAAACTTTGCCGGAAGCTGGTACCGGAGTTGCATATCGTCTGACTTGTACAAGTTGTAACGGCACAGAATGAAATATGCCTGTGGCAAATGTCTCCATCAGAAAATATCTTCAATGTTAAAAGAAATTAAAAATAATATTAATAACATTACCAAAAAGACAAAAGAACCAACGGATATGGTGAATGTAGACTGAATAGAAAGTGCAATTATGAGGAGCAAGAGCGACAGTGATTGTGAGTCTAAAGTAGGGAACAGTGCATTATGTATTCGTCTTCCCCGCGACAAGAATGAAAGGGGATACAGAATAATAGATGGATAATAATGTCCACTGACTGAGTGTTTTCAGGACGGCAAAGACAGAGCCATAGCAGATGATTCCGAGTGTAATCAAAGCGGAAACGTGACTTCGGCCATTCTTCTCGTAGCTGAACCTTCTTATTTCACTAAAAGTCTGTTGAAATGGATGTTCTCTGACTCTCTAATGTAGAGAGTGGCCACGAGTCTCTCGAGAACTGCGCCAGTGAACGCGGCTGGGCATGTGAAGATGTGGTAGATACGGAGGAACGAACACGCGATTAACAGAGAGTCATTCCAGGAATCTCAACTTTTTTATATTCTTTCTTCAAATTTCGCAATTTAACACGTCTGAAAGGCAACTAACGGTCGATAAGAATAACGCGAAGCTGATAGAGAAGCAAGACGAGTCTGGACACGACGAAGACGTAGCCGTTGAAGATGAAGAACGAGAAGAGACGAGTGAAGTTTGAGTGATAAGCACATGACTAAAATGGTTCTTCCTTCTCTCAATCATGTAATAAAGTCTTCAAAGTAAAAGAAATAAATTAAAATAATACAATATCAACTGATAATTACTTTCTTGAGGCACACCAAGACGAGCCAGAGCGTTGAGAAGGCGAACATAAGAAACGTTACTTCTAGCACGTAGATCAAAATGAATACAAAGTAGTACGACTTTTGTCGAGCCTTTAAAGTTGTTGGAATATAATTATCTTTTATTTGCGCCCAATATATAACCTGGCAGTCGTTTGTCATTATTGATATCCAAATATTCGATCCGTTGAGATTGTAAAATAGACCAATGGAGGCAAGGGTTGTCACATTCTCCGAAGTGTATTTCAGATCCATTATTCTGCTACGAGAAATGAGATAATCAATACTACTTCCCGGACAAATTGTAGATCATAACGGGAGATCGAAGATCGAACGGAAGAGACGCTTTATTTCTGAGCTCGGAAACTTGATATTTGATGCAGTAACCCGGCGCAAAAGAAAGTAAAAAAAACAGCTGTAGCCTCTTTCCCAAGCTTCTTACGCTTCAATGCAGCTGTCCACAAATGAAAATGAATGCTATAAGGCTGTTTTAAACTCGTTAATTATATTCCAATTACGGAATGGAAATATGGAGATAAAGGTCATGCCAACGTGTCATGACAGGTTTTTATGATGTTCTCGCAAAAGCGCGCCTTCCTTGCACAGCTGTGAATAGAATGAAGTGGGCAGACGATGATTGAATCGTGCTCGTTTACTTTTTTATATCTATGCATGTCCCACTTCAGCTCTTCGGGGTTGGTTTCCTCACTCTTGACGCGCCAACCAAGATAAACATGAACTTCTTTCAAGAGCTTTAAAACTTGCTCTGTCTAGAATAGTTGATGTTTCCAAGTTGTCTACATAGATATATATGTACATACATATAAAATTACAAAAAGACCGGCTTCGAACGAAGAATTTTAAAAATGTAGAATGGTACGACGAGAGGGCTTGAAGAATGTCAGTGTACGTATATCTAAATTTCTAGGCGAATAGCTCCAAGGAGCGTAAAGTTAGAAACGAAAAAGAAGACTCAAATAGTTACAAATTGCATCTTCAGTAGCCAAGAGAATTTACAACGGTTGCTTTCTGCTGCCAAGCATGCCAATTTGTCACAACCCAGTCATTAAACAACGCATTTTTCGCTCTAAACGATGGAAGACCCCCGTAATTTTGAGTCTAAATCCAAGAAGTCGTTCTGCAGAGTCTACGACAGAGAATCTTACTTTTCCCCTCCCCACGCAAAGCTGAAAAGTACAAGGTGAATGGCAATGTGAGCGAGGAAGAAGAGGACGAAAAGAGCTTGGAGTGGGGAGAAGAGAAGAGAGAAGTTTGAGATTCCGGTGGCTTCTTCTGTAGAAGGGTGGCTTGAGACCTTGAGGAAGTCGCAGTCCAAAACAAGTATGCGTCCATCTCGTCTTCAATAGGAAACCAATTGTTTAAGATGGAGAAATATAAATATGAACATGCGAAAAGGCAGCGAAGTATATTTATATGGAAAACTGACTTGGACGACTTGGTCTTCCTTCTCCTTGATAAATGCTGCGAGGTACGGCGAGCTCCATCTCTGGCGAGGATGGTCAGGATGGCTACCGTAATCAGGACCATCTCAGCAATGAGATAGATCCCTGCATATATGTACATATGTATGTACATCATACATACATATATGATTTTCGTTTTCCATCACTCCTCACTCTAACCAAGCAATGGAATCTTAGGCGATTTGGCAATGGCGGTGAACAGAGTTCCAATTATGATAGCAAGTGATGTCATCGTGGCCAAGCCAAGCCCCACCTTGGTATAATAAAAAATTTAATGTATACTATTTGAGGAGATTCTTCGATCGGGGCATTCTGGACTCGACTGTATAACGTATGATTGTAAGTAAATATGTTAAGTAGGTACATAGGTAAATAAAAAGTAGAAAGCAAGCAAAAAAAAGAATGATTAACCGCCCGGACGACGACGTCTCCCTCGCCTGAGAAGAAGAGTCCAATGAGAATGAGAGAGCCAATTATGAAAGTCGGTGTAATCGCGAAAGTCACCCAGAACTGGGGACGACGAGTCAGGGTCACGTTGTAGTAAAGCTCAAGGCGGAGAAGTTTCTTTTCGACTTATGCATTTTGACATCCCTCATTAATAAATTCGTACGGTAAAGATTAAAAGGACTAGGGTGAAGCAATAATAAAATAGTTGAAAGTCGAGGTGTAAAAAAGAGAGAAAGGAATAAACAAGAGCCATGTTGATGCCGAGATCCGTTGAGTTGCGGTAAGTGAAAGTCCTCACTCTGAGCTGCCATTCGTTTGCTGACTATAAAAGGCACCTCTGGAATATTTTTTTAAATTCAATCACGTTGTCACTTCTTATGCAGAAAATTGGAATTCAAAAAAGACTCGTGCCTTGGGCAAAGAAGAACTGTGTTGTATTGAGATACTCGAAGATAACTTACATAAGCGTAAATCGCTTGCGATATGTGTCCAATCAGTTGAAACTCACTGGATCGATAGTTGAAGAGCATGAAACAGTAGAAGCAGTCCTGGCTGTCAAATGGGAACGCCGACGGCTAAAGGTGCGAAATTGTATTTTCTTACCGTTTTCCATTCATTCCTTCTTTCTTTCTAAAAGGCTATCCCTACGCATAATTTCTTGGATTTACATCGAATTCGCAGCTGAACGAGCTCGAGAATATGATGAACATCTCCATGTGGCCGGTGCTGTTCAGCTGAAAGGTTGCTATGTTACAATGCAGCAATTCCGACAGGCCGGCTGAGGACTCTTCTTGGAACCGTAATATTTGGAATGAACCTTGACGGAGATTTGGTAGTCAGCAGCGACGCTTTCAGAACTTGAGCTGAAAGAGCAAATCATCATTCTAGAGAAAGTGAATATTCTTCACTCGCCTCTCGCAAACTGCCAGCTCTGGATTGCAGACGCGGTCTCTCGACACGATTATGTAATCGATTCCACCGTAGTCCGCTGGATTCCAGGTGAGACGCGGATCGCGCCAGATCTCAAAGCGTGAAAGAAATCGCCTAGCTACAGAACGTTCTCTAGACGGCCCTCACCGGGTCGCCACATACACTTTCCCCACCCATTTCGATCTACTTATTGATTGGATTTACGATAACGAAGCCGATGAGAGTATGGTGCTGCAATTCGACTTCGGCAACGCTTGTAAGGCGAGCATACTGTAGGCTCAGAAAGACAGACGGAACTTCTCTGTTCTCGTCTATTGTCTCATTCGCTGCAAGAATCACATTTCATCATGATTCCAAAACTTTTGAATCCTCCGAACCAATTGTGTCGATTGGACTTGTCTTTGAGTCGTAGGAGCTGAAGAGATGCTTGTTTAGCCTGCCGCTTTCTTCCACAAATACGCTTCCTTCAACATTTTAAATGTACATATGAATGCAGATGTTTTTGTTTTTGAGTGGGAGCAACCTCCAGAAGCCGCAGAACAGGAAGCAAGAAGAGCCCCTATGAGTGGCGCTGCATTGCGCATCATTGAAGACAGCTTGATATGTAATCAACCGATATCAGGATCTACATTGACATGCAACTGAAACAAATATACCGAAAAGAAAAAGAAGTGATTGAAGAAAAAGAAGCAAATGATTTTTCCAAATAGAATGAGGAAACACAAGTACAACTGTGAAGCAGGCCCATAATGAAGACGATGATAAAGGTGATGAAAAAAGCGGGTTCCAAGGAGAAACTCGAAAATCCAATGGCGGTATAGCCTTCACGGCATATTTACATATGTGCTATGCTAACAAACGATGCTCTCTTTCTAAGCTATTGTTATGCTCTACTTATAAAAACAGAGAAATCTCTGGAATTGCTGAAGAGTGCACCTTAGAAGACAACAAATTGTTTATATTGCATAAGTGGAGCACGCTTCCATTCTGATTATCTTATGTAACATATTAGGGAATGTGAGTTGGAACAAGAAATGCACGAGAGAAGGAAATGAGTTGTTCCCGGGAATAAAACAGAAATGCCATATGAGGAGTCAGATATCCACTGCCTCATGCTGATATTTGCTTTGTTTGCCGAATATTTCACGTGTGTATGCTCAATAGAGCCTTTTCATCCGCATCAAGAAGCTCTCTTTCTTAAACGCTCGAATTTTAAAACATACAGAATAAACCGTGCCACTGGCTATTAGAAGATGAATTATGTTCTGGCAAGCTTATCATTGAAATGCATACTTTACAGTCCACCACTGATTGAGTTCCTTCGTTCTTTGCCAACTGTATTATAGGATATGCTAGAGGACTCAAACATTTCAGCTTGATCTACAACAACTACAAAGGCTCAATGGTCTTGTTTTATCTCACGTTCTGTGCACGAATACTTTGCTCTCAATAAAATGATAATACGATGTATCAAGAGAGACATTCTAAGCTTTATTTAGAAAAAACTGTTTAACTGTCAAGAACAAGAATTCGTGCAAAATTATCACTATGTTGTAAAAACTACATATTTGATCTGGAAAATTTCTACGATTTTGCTTGCCTCCTAGTCATAATCCTTCTCTACAACCCATGCAAAACTGAAAAGTAAAATGTGAATGGCAATGTGAGCGAAGAAGAAGAGAATGAAGAGAACGTGGAGAGAGGAGAAGACAGGGGAGACTCTGGGGTTTTTTTCTTCCTCATCGAACGATTTCTTTTGGCTTGGGTTGTGGAGGAAATCGCAGTCAAGAACGAGAATGTCTCCGTTTCGTCTGCAATGGGAATTTAGAGTCATTCAACTGTAGGAGAATGACAAAGTGAGAGTTGACTTTATCAGTTTCGCCTTCCTGCTCCTTGATAAGCGCTTCACTGTACGACGAGCTCCATCTCTCGCGAGGATGGTCAGGATGGCTACCGTAATCAGAACCATCTCGGCAACGATGTAGATTCCTGCATATTTGTGATTATCGATCGATTTCCATTACTCCTCACTGTAACCAAGCAATGGCATCTTCTGTGATTTGGCAATGGCGGAGAACAGAGTTCCAATTATGATAGCGAGTGATGTCATCGTGGCCAAGCCAAGCTCGACCTACAATAAAAATGGATTAAGAATTTTAGTTTCTACTCTTGAGAAGATTCTGCGATTTGAGCATTCTGGAATCGACTGTATATTGTATGACAGTAATATGATATGTATGTTTTTAGGTAAATAAAAAGTAGAAAGCAAAGAGAGCAAGAATGATTAACCGCCCGGACGACGACGTCTCCCTCGTCTGCGAAAAAGAGTCCAATGAGAATGAGGGAGCCAATGATGAAAGTCGGTGTAATCGCGAAAGTCACCCAGAACTGGGGACGGCGGGTCAGGGTCACGTTGTAGTAAAGCTCAAGGTGGCAAACTCTCTTTACGATATATGCCTCTTGACATCCTTTGTAAATAAATTCGTACGGTAAAGGTTGAAAGGAATGCGTAGAGATTAAACGAAAGAGAGAGGTAAGGAAAAATTCACAATGTAATTTGTGAGCTATAAAAGAGAAAAGAATAAACAAGAGCCATGTTGATGCCCAGTTCCGGTGCAGAGATGTATGAGAAATTCCTCACTCTCAGCTGCCATTCGTTGGCTGACTGTAATACGAATTTAATGGAAGTTCTTTCTGCTCCCTTAAATATTGAAAGAAAGCCAATGCAACTACATAGACATAAACGCTGGGCGAGATGTCTCCGAGTAGTCGCAGCTCTCTTGGTCTGTAGTTGTAGAGCATAAAGCAGTAGAAGCAGTCGTGCTCGTCGAATGGAAACGACGATGGCTGAAGGCAATCAACAACTTCTGCTTCATTCTCACAGCACATGCGACTGTTTACATCGAATTCGCAGCTGAACGAGCTTGAGAAGATCGTGAACTTCTCCATGTGGCCAGTGAAATTCAACTGGAAATAAGAATGATAAGGCATTGATAGGGGATAAATGGTTCCTGGTTAGACTTTCATTAAAAATTATTTTTGGCATGAACAACCGAACCGACCTTAATGGCTATTTGGTAGTCAGCAGCAACGATCTCAGAATTTGAGCTGAAAGAGATGTCTTCTCTTGCTGATATATTCTTAGCCATTAATTAATCGACGAGCCTTTCGCAGACGGAAACCTACGGATTCCAGACGCGGTCTCTCGACACGATTATGTTCTCGATTCCACCGTAATCCTCTGGATTCCATGCGAGACGCGGATCGTGCCAGGTCTCAACAAAGGGTGTTCATAGATCGCATCTATCGGCTACCTGGTTAATCATTTAATTACGACGATGAGGCCAATGAGATTGTGATGCTGTAGTTCGACTTCAGCTACACTCGACAGTCGGGCATACTGTAGGCTTAGCAAGACAGATGGAACTTCGCGACCCTCTGCTCTTGTTTCATTCCCTGCAACGAGATGTCGGTTGGTGAGAAGCAGGGGAAGAGAAAAGAAAAGCGAACCGAGAGTGCTGACGGGACTGCTTTTTGCGTCATAGCAACCGAACAGAAAACGATTCAACCTTGCATTCTCTGACAGAAACACACTTCCTAAAATACAAATAGTTCTCTTTCCCATTGATTTTGACTGGAGTCTAACTTACCTCCAGAATCAGCGGAACATGAAGCTAGAATTGCCCCGATGAGTGGTATTATTAGGTAGATCATTGGATGCAGCACACGCTGGCCAACAACTAGAACTATAGAACTAATTAATTATCGAAGCACGCGGACGTACATTCATACGTCTATGTATAAGTCATATAGTAAAACAGAGACATCAAATGACGAGTCATCTGTCGGGTTAAAGTTGGCAACATTTTCACGTTTCCTGATGTTTGTCTAGTCCAGCCAATAATGGCACATATGCCTATGAGAGACTCTCCAATGGGGCCATGAGTCTTACTGCTGTTGAGAAAATATTCCAATGGACCTTGTACTTTAATTCGTTGCCAAGGAAATATAGAAATGTTCCAAAACAAATGGAGAACTAAACATACCCTTTCTCTCAATGTTTTTCTCACTGAAGTATTGACTGGTTGTGTCTTCTTCAGTCCTGGGTTGTTAAAAATTGAAGTTGATGACGTACCATACTATGTTCTAAAAAAATAAATCAAAATACAAATTTCCCGCGTATAATGATTGTTTTTTGTTTAACCATAAATTAAGTTTTGCACGTTTTTCAACCATTCTATCATGCAGATATAGAGGGATCAGCCGTGAAATTAATGTTGACTCTAGTTTTTCAAGGATCAACCGGGGCGCATTAGTAAACAATGTCCTTATCTGTGTCAAGGAGTTATTTCCTTAGCTAGAAAGGGGAATCTCGCTCTGCGATGTTTTGCTTTAGAAGTTATTGGCCGAAGTCATGGATCGAATAAATTCTTCTCTCACTTCCCTTTAACTAACTACATTATAGGTGATGTTTAATTTCCTTTCCTGCGCTTTTACTCGCTAGCAAATAAAACTTTGGTATTGACAATGTCGTGCCCGTTAAGCGGTCTATTCTTCTGTTGTTCGGTTTCATCTTTTGTAAGAAGGAGAAAGGCGGCACTTCCATTTGATGCTACTGAAGTTACAAGCCTCTGTGAGGACAAAAAAGAGGTTTGTATTGGATAGCCCAGACTGTTTCTAAATTACTGCCACGAAAATGGTTAGATCAGTTTAGAGTTTTCAAACTAATGGTAAGATATAACACATGACATAAAAACACGGAGATAAACTCGACTAAATGAATAACCGGTTTTGTTGTATCTCTGGTTGGACACACGAGCCATTTATTCGCCACATAAAAACGACAAATGTCGTTATTCTTCAAAGCAGGTCCGTTTCAATTTGTCGTAATTGAAATTAACTAGTGGAAAACTGTGGTCTTTTATTGAGAATTCTATTCCCGACGCCAGGCATAGCTGAAGAGAACAAGGTGATTAGCAATGTGAGCAAGGAAGAAGAACGCGAAGAGAAGGTGGAGAGAAGAAAAGAGAGAAGAGAAGTTGCTGCCTTCATCGCTGCGTTCGTGGCGCCCTGAGGCGTGTTGAAGAGTGCAGTCTACCATTAGCACTTTTCCACTTTTCCTGCAATTCACACGGAATGAGAATGTTTTGACACCATCAAACATGAAAGTGGAAGGAAAAAATGAATAGTGACTTAGTCTTCTCATCCTTTCTCCGCTTCTCCACCCGTGCAATTGCACGGCGAGTGCACTCTCGACCGAGAATGGCCAGGATGGCTACCGTAATCAGAGCCATCTCAGCTACGACGTAGATTCCTGTACATCAATCATTTCGCATCTGTAACATTGATTCATCGGCAATACCAAGAATTGGAATCGTCTGAGACTTGGCGATGGAAGCGAAGAGAGTTCCGATTATAATTGCCAATGATGTCATCGTAGCAAGACCGAGCTCCACCTTCAAGGATTTCAAAATGATTACGGAGGCCGCATCTCGTCAAACGAAGATTAAAAGGTTTTCCCCGATTATTTTCTCAAACGATGACATACAGCTCTGACGACGACGTCCCCTTCGTCTGCGAAGAAGAGTCCAATGAGAATGAGGGAACCAATTATGAAAGTCGGTGTTATGGCGAAAGCCACCCAGAACTGAGGACGGCGGGTCAGGGTCACATTGTAGTAGAACTTAAGTTATGCAGAGTTATATCAACACTAACTAAGTAAGACTATTGAACAAACAGAAAAGGAGAACTTCAATTCAATTTGTGTCAAGGTAAGCTGAAGTGAAGAACCAGAGCCATATTGACGCCGATTGTCGTGGAATCAACGAATGTGTGGTCGTCGACAGTCAGCTGCCATTCGTTTGCTGACTAAATTACGCGTAGCTTTAATAATAACGTTTAAATTCGTAAATTTGCATAGCTTCCTCTGAAAAACATCCCGTAATCAACAAACGTACATAAACGTAGATGTAAGGAGAGATTTCGCTATGAACTTGAAGTTCGCTCGACTTGTAGTTGTAGAGCATGAAGCAATAGAAGCAGTGCTGCTGGTCGAAGGGGAATGCAGTTGACTTCAAATGTAATCATACGTCAATAGGGGTTTGCATTTCAGACGAAGTTGCCTGCATATCATTCGTACATCGAATTCGCAGCTGTACGAGCTGGAGTAGATCATGAACGTTTCCATGTGACCCGAATTGTTCAGCTGAAGTTGTCGTAGTTAGATGTCGAGTTGTCACTTATGCTTATAAACTACTAATGAACTCTCCCACATATTGATAACGAGGGAAAGTAACCTTAACGGCTATTTGGTAATCGGCAGCAACGGAAACTGAGACAGAGCTGAAATGAATGTCTTCAATTCAACAAAAAAAAAACCTTCTGTTGACCATTTTGAATATACTAGCCTCTCACAAACGGAAATCTCAGGGTTCCAGACGCGGTCTCTCGACACGATTATGTGATCAATCCCACCGTAGTCCGCAGGATTCCATGTGAGACGCGGATCACGCCAGATCTCATGATAATTTTTTAATATTGTTTTATTATTACTGATAGATTATTAACAATATGTCAGTGAATAGCTTAATCACCGTAATGAGGCCGACGAGATTGTGATGCTGCAGTTCGACTTCTGCAACACTCGTAAGGCGTGCGTACTGGAGAATGAGCAGAACCGATGGAACTACTCTGCCCTCTCGCCCAGTGGAATTCGCTGCATGTATGTATGTAATATCCATGAGCCATACGCATGGACAGGTAAATAATGACTATCAGTTATTTTTATAGAAATGTCGTTTTTGAACCAAGAGTGTTGATTGGACTGCTTCGTGGATTGTAAGAGCCAAAGAGTGCCTGCTGCAGCTGAGCGTTTGCTTCCAGAAATTCGCTTTCTAAAAGTTGGAATAAACTTTGTAGATTTTGTGTTTCTGAAGGTCGTGAGAGTACAAACCTCCAGATTCTGAGTCAGCAGAACAGAAATGCAGAAAAGTAATTGCAACTATAAAAAGCAGCTGTACTTCTCGTAACATTCGGACTGAATTCATTTATCTGAAGAAAAAACTTTTTAAGCTTAAAAAAGGATAGCTATGCACATATGTATGTACATCATCGAATCAACTTATCGGGTGCAGGAATGGGAGAGATGAACATGGGGCACTTTTCGACAATTATAAAGCACAATTGCCTTTGAGCACAAAATTGCTTGGTGGGCCATCTCCAAGTTGTGCATAGTTTGTTGCAGAAAGAATGGATGGGAGGGCTGGGCGAGGAAAGAAAGAAAATGTTTGAAAGAGCAGGCTGACAAGTGGACGAGCGAGCACGATTAATCTCGCATTGCCTACGGTTAACCACATTTGTAACATCTGTGAAAGTTTTCATATCTACAGCCTGAAGGTAAGGTCCACGAATGGGATTAATGCAAGTCAAATCCACTTTCGAACAAGGCATGTACATACATAAGTCATGCTAGAATAGACAACAAGAATCACCATTCATTCGAGGCCTCAGAGTAGCAAAACGAAAGTGTCGAAAGAGAAAATATCAAATATCCTGTTCGGTAGAAGCGGCAGAATTGCCGGTGAGCAACTTTAGTTTGTTTATGTTCGCTCTTCCAGAAATATCCATTCATTTGGAATTTCATGTTAATCTAAAAATTTAAAATCGATCTTTATCTCATCTTAATCTTCACAAATGAAAGATTAATGATACCAGAATGACCAATAACCTGTTTCTCGCCATTACCTTCATTCATCTCCCATTATGTTGCTGCAATAGCGTAGACGATTTTCTCCCACCAGGTTCTCAATCTTCCACCAGGAAGCTAACTTTACTTGCTGCATAATCCCGTGTTTGGGTGAATAACGATGAAAATAGTTAAATAAATTATTGTAATCATGAATTCTAATATTCCCTGTCATTTTGCATATTAGAGTATATCAACTAAAATGTGTGTGCATTTCGGAAGACAGAAACAGACTAAAAAAGTGTTGTCTAAGTGAGTCAAGCCCAGCTGGCCCTGAGATGCTTGAAATACGCGTCAGTCTCTTCGATTGTTGTCTCTTTTCTGCTGTTGGAGGCAGAAGACGGAGAAGAAGAGGAGTATCTCTGCTTGATTCGAATGGCGAGTCGATACATGCGAAGGGCGGAGACAAAGGCAGCGGCTGCCTCTGGCTGGGAAGCCACTGCTGCCGCAGTGGCGCACATTGTGCCACTGACACGAACTTTATTACATTCCATCCCGCATCCAGCACAAACATTGAACCAAAAAGTCTTTTTAAGACAAATATCACTAACTACGACACGAGCAGCTGGAAGACGAAGAATACGATTCCGCCCGAGTTCGCAGAAGTAACAACGAACGAGAGAACTGCACAGATTGTAGTGCAGAGTGCGAAAGCAAAGCCCGTCAGGACGATGTTACGGAAGACCTTTAAAACGAAACGGCTCACCAAGTGCTTGTGCTTACTAGAGCCAACATAAAATCTAAGCTTGCAAAGGTTGAATAAAAAATATTCCAAGGCAAGCAAAACCCACTACTACTTTTAAAAAAAACATAAAAACGACAGCCATGTACATACATACATATGTATGTATGTACATATATAATGTAAAAGTGCGAGGCATACATCACCGTCTTGCTAAGATCTGATTAACATTTATTCATCCGGAAAGGAATGAGCGTGATGAACCTTTAATGAACGCAAGTTCTCTTTGACTTGATACTTGGACGGAAGAGTGTACTCCAGAGCGGGGCGAATGGAGACATTCAACTGCCAGAGACGTCTCTTGTTAATGAACCATAGCACGAAGAAGGCCTGATAAGACACTCAATTACTCTTATCCTGCTTTCATTTCAAAACAAATTCGTACCACGATAGTAAGGATAAGTTGTGTCGTGTTTATAGCCGTTGACACTTTCATGCCAAACTCTCCTAAACCTGCTCTCAATTCAAAAGAATTTTATTCCCTTCTTTAATGGATACCTTGAAGCGGAGTGTTTACCAAGGCGACCACGAAAGTGCAGAGAATCAGAACTTTCGAGATGTATCCTCGCTCCTAAACTTCCCGTTGTGCACCTGTTTCTTCATTTTCAGGGCAATAATTAGATTCCGTAAATCACAAGTTCGTTCTCGTTTTCTCTGACCTTCTGCTCGTAGTCGGCATAGAGATAAGTGGCGAGAGATCGCTCAATTACCAGAGAAGACATAGTACAGTAGCAGATGTAGAGGTAGTAAAGGAAGCCATAGCCAATCATTCTACCCCAAAACAATTCAGACGCACACTTATCTGAACAGTTCCATCAACGAAGGTCATATAACATAAAATGAATGAGAATAGGAACCAGGCAGTGCCACCGCGGCAGAAACGGAGAAAATTCGTAGCAGAATCCAGAAGTAGCCGTGAACAACGAAGAAGGTGCAAATGTTTACGAAGTTTCGGTGAATTAGCGAGTGCTCAAATAATTAAATAAAACATGAAATATGTAGTCCTCAAAATTTTTATGTTAAAAACAAAGTTGCCGTCAACCTCTCGGAGCGAGAAAATGATAAGAGGAATGGCGCAGGCGTGAACAAGAAGAGGAACGAATTCGATGGCACAGAAAACGTAGAAGAATGAAGGAAGTATCTCGGCCACTTCTGCCTCGATTGCCACGAAGTCTTCTTCGTTTACATTGCAACGGACGTCGTTCATCTTCCTCAGCCAACATAATTTGCCTTTTTTTTTTAAATATGCATGACTTTGGCTAAGAAAGCGAAATGGATTAGCCCTGAGAGGGGGCAGAGTGTATCCTTCGGCAGAGGAAATTGTAAGGGGGACACGAAGGAGTAGTCAGCTGAAAAGTGAGAGAGGAAGTTAGGGTGGAGCACATTTATGCGAACATTGTATGCATGTACGTATGAACTGAACAGCCTCCACTTTGTGCATGATTACGCGTTGCAGATATGCTATTCACGAAAAAAAATATTCAGCAAGAATACTGTAAAATAGCATTCACAAGATAGCACAGGCCAATGGAGATGAAGATATGCATATCTAGATATCACACAGAACGAAATAAGGAATGAATCATTGTCTAAACCAAAAAAACTGCTGCTATCGCCATGCTTGGTTTAATTGCTGAAAGTAGACATCTCCGCCAACGACATTGAGGAGATTGTGGTGAGGAGAAACACTCGACGAATGTCGGTTGCGGAAGAAAGTGGCGAGGCGAGAGAGGCAAATTCGCCGTAGGAACTCCGTCCTTGCAACTGGCATCCACAAAAGCATAGTCATTGAGGTCGTAATCATTCCTCTGCAGGCCACTTATTTATTTTCCTTTTATTCATCAATTAGACTTCAGTATTTACATTTAATGATAATGAATCATAATTAGATTTCTGGTAATCAAACGTTTTCCAATTTCTTCTCCCAGGCTAAAAGATATCTAGAAACGAACGTGGAGACGGTGAGATTGTAGAGGGCTCGAAGGGGCAGTCGACTGGAAGGAGTGCAGGCTCTCTTTGACAACAGAGAAGTTGTCGCCCCCACACTTACAAAAATCCCCAAAATTATTGCAATTCGTAGAGAAATCTGTAAAGAGAAGATAAGCGGTAAGCAAATTGCTCATTTCACCTTCCTTTGAAGTTGTTCATGTAAAATATCCTACAAAAGTAACCTTGAAGAAACGGACGTTCTCTTTGACTTGATACTTAACGGGGAGAGAATAGCGCAGCCCCCCGACGTGCAGACGATTCATCCGTGCAAGACTACGCGCATTCTTTCGACGAAGAACGATAAATATCTGCTAATAAAGGTTAAAGAATACCGTTCCTCTCATTGTCAGCTATTAGTAGTAGGCATGAGTGGATTACACACTGTGTCAGCCTCATACATTGCCCAACGCGCTGATTAGAGTCTGTAGCTAGCATTTCCCGGCTTCTCGACCATATCCATTTATATATCCTCCTTCCCAATTATATTGATAACTTGTACTGACAATAATAGTAAGCAGAAATTGCGAGGCGCAGAAGCCAATTGTCCACACGTTTCATATTACACCTAAATGTCTTTCATCACTTGAGATGATATTCCTTTGGTTCGATCTTCGCTAACCAACAGCAAGTGAGAGAAGCAGAGATTCCACCACACAACACGTCATAATTACGTATGAGATATAAGGCCTTTCCTGAAAAAAAAATTTTTTGCATCCGTAAGTGCAGATGTACTTGGATACTTGGAACATTGATTCCTTTTGACCTTTCCTTCGTAGTCGCTGATGAAGAAAGTTGAAAGGGTTCTCTCAGCAGCTAGTGAGGATAAAGAACCGAAGCAGATGTACAAGAAGTAAACACGGATGAGAGTACCGAGTATTAGGGTGACATCTTCTCCTGGGTGGTCTATAACATCTTTAATGTCAACAATGAAACCTTATGCTTTATCTTGAGTTAAGTGCACTTATGAACATGCCACGTGAGTACATTTTCATACATATTACATTAATATTAGACTTATGTCTTGCTGCTTTTATATATAATTAGTCGTTTCTTATAATTTATACCCTTTAATTTATAGCCAATATTTTTGCTAGACATAATTTGTTTAAATGTCTGCAATCTCGGGAACCTGTTGTTGAGAGAATATTTGCTTCGTGAAGAATGACGAGAACTCGGTGAATAGCATAGACATTCCCGTGACTAATGAGACATAAACAAATGCGCACAAAATTATTATGGAAACATGCGTGCTGAAAACGAACAGTAATAATTACTCTGCTTGAAATTATACTAGTTACATGAAAACCTTATAAATGGTGGCAATGATCAAGGGCATGATGCAGACATAAATAGCCATCGGCGCGAACTCAAGAACCAGCAACGCGTGCAGCAAACGCCTTTCTGCCGCCGTTTCTTCGGAGTCGAGGAGAGAGATCGGAGAGAGAGCGACGCTGAAGTCAACTGTCGCATTCAAAAACGGCAATTTGATCGTGTATGAAGGGCCTTAATATGATCAAGTTCAGTGTATTTGTAAGCACATATTGAAACACATCAAGCTCAATAACCTATTTCCACGTTTTCCATTAAAAAAAAAGGATAACTGTCTAATGCCTACCCGGTGACAAGCAAGAAGGAGTTGTTTCCGATGAAGAGACGTGGGCGGACATGGTGACTGCAGGGATGAGATTCTGCCACTTCTGATTACCCCCGTTCTCCGCCAAGCAGGCGCGAGGTAAAAAGTGCCGCCCTGCTCTATGGTAGAAGGGAACAAAAAACGCTAATTGTACTCTGAGAAGGAATAAAGGTAACAGGAGTTTCAGATGACTAGTAAATGTCATCCGACAACATGTTAAGAAGTGTTTGCGCCGTAGTCTCTGCTTCCCAGCTACCATGCCTACGACCTAATTATGGAGAAATCCACTAGAAAGAAAAGATCTTTTAACTACTCCTTATTGCTTGCTAGGGAGGCGGGCGAACGACTGTTATGTAAGGAATAGAGTACATTCATCATTCATTTTAAGGCAACGTAAATATATGTACATACATACATACATACATACATGCATACATGTAGTCAAGACTTCAGCACGTATTATTACCACGGATAATGCGATAAGATTAAACAGTTTATATGCAAGACCACAAAATAATGACAAGAGCTAAATACATTCCTATAAAATTATATCTGTAATGTTTACATAATACTATCTACAAATGTACATAATATAAGAATACAAAAAAACACCCACAACTTGAAACTTTGTGATTTACATTGAATATGTATGTAAACATGTATGTATTATCGCCACGCTTCACGAAGTTGTTGGAAGTAAATATCGCCACCGGGGGCTTTTTAATCTTCTGTGGCTGGGGAGAGACGCTGAGAAGACGTTGATCACGAAGGAATCGACGAAGTTGTGAGAAGAGAGAGGAGAGACCGAGAAGACGGAAGAAGGACACGCGGGCCATGGGCATGCACAGCAGAATCGACAGCGTGCTCCCCATCATTCCGCTGATTCAAGGAAATAACTATTTATGGAAATATGGAAATTCATGCTTATTCATGGTGGGGACATTTGTAAATCTAAAATTCATGAATTGAATTTGATGTTTTCCCCTCACCCCCCGCTTCTTAATGCAATTAAAAAAACATATCATCAATTACTTTTAGCATTTATGCTTGACTATCATCAACAGTGATACATATGTATGTACATACACACATAGTACATACATACATACATATGTTGCCTAAAAAATGATGTGTAATGAAATAAGATGTATAATGAGCGAAGAAGCGTACTATGCGACGAAGATGTTGAAGAGGGCGCGGAGGAGAACTCGCTCGCTCGGCGTGCATGCACTTCTTGAAGGGAAGGACACGGCAGTCGCCGCAAGCACGAAAGCGCCAGAGATCAAAAGGATACGAAGAAAAATCTGCGATCATTTCGGATTAATATAAGCAACATTGTCACGATATATTTGTCTGTAATGAAAAATGCCAACGTTGAAAGAGCGGACGTTCTCCTTGACTTGATATTTGACGGGGAGAGAATATCGCAGCCCCCAGACATGAAGACGATTCATCCTTGTAAGACTACGCGCATTTCTACGTCGTAATCCAATAAACATCTGAACGGCTCATATGTATCCATAAACTTAAATATCCACCAGCCACTTACTATCATTGTTGCAAGAAACTGCAGAACGCAGAAACCAAGGCACCATTTACTGCCAATCACACCTGTAATTTCTACTTCTTTTCAAATCTAAGAATCGAGTATGCCAACCAGCGAGTGGCGAAAGCAGAAGAGACTCAATAAGGCTGAATATCATCAGGTTACAAGAGATATAGCGTCTTTTCTGAAAATCGCAGAACAATTTGTTTCCCATTTTAGCCAGATTTGAGAGCAGCGAAAAAGTGCTAACCTTGCCATCGTAGTCGGAGACAAAGAAAGTGGCAGCCGCCCTCTCGGCCACCAAAGAAGACATAGAACACATGCAAATGTACAGGAAGTAGACTCGAAGGAAGCTTCCAATCAATAGAGAAGAATCTCTTTGGAGATCACCTGTACGCATGCATTTTCACATCGTCTGTGCCAGGCAATTCTTATAATACGTACATACATATCTAGTACATACATATGTATATAGATACAAACATGCTTATCAGATTTCATCTTAACCAATCTAGTGAGAAGAATACACAGGAACCTGTTGTCGAGAAAACTTCAATTTCGTGTAGGAAAACGAGTGATCTCCCAACGACATAAACGGTTCCGTGGCAGATATAGAAAATGCAAATTCGCACAAAGTTCTTGTGGAAACATGCGTACTGGAATCGGAAGACTCGGATTTCTAATGTACATACATATATATGTACATATCTATTAGTTTAATTTTTTATTTTTGTTATTTAGACGAAGCGACCTTGTAAATTGTGCCGACAGCCAATGGCGTGACTGCAACGTAGAGAATCATCGGAGTGAACTCGAAGGCTACGAGAGTGTAGAAGAGACACTCGGCTGCTTTCTCCGAGTTGAGCATCTCAATCGGCGTGAAGAAGATGTACATGAAGATTGTAACGTTCAGCGGCAACTTCATTTCGTAGATCGGCCCTGGATGAGGAAGACGGCCAATCTTACAATCAGGCTCTTAAAATAATTAAGTACCTGTTTTAAGGCAAGGGAGGGGAATCTGCGATGTAGAGCTAGCATCGGCCATCATCAGCAGAGTTGGGGGAAATCAGAAGTGCGACTTAGGAAGGCAGCTCTGATGATGTCACTGAAATCTGATTTATTAGAAGACACCAATGATCTAAAGTGCCTGCTTAAATGTCCTTAATAAATTTGAAATGGACATGAAATGAAGTGAGCGAAAAGAACAAGAAGTGAAAGTTGTATCCGAAGGACTGAGAGACATACCGTTTTGCACTTGCACACTACTTAGCTTCAAAATACATACATAAGAATTACATGTCTTCCCAACTGCTAAATTGTCAGCTAAATTACATAGAAGTGTGAACCAAACAGGTCGCTAGATACATACTTCTACATTTCTCTTTAGGCTGTATGCATACAAGACTCTTGCCCAATGATTATCTCTTGTGACTCTTTTATACCGTCCTTTAATGTTTGGCCGTACTTATTTAAGAAAGGACTTGAATCACATGGTACATGGTGCTTTATTCAATTTGTCTGGCAAATTGAAAGAAGAGGATGAGGAGAGTTGCTTTTAACGAGCGAGTCTTCAGCAGGCATGCGTCATCTGAAAGGAGAACATGCACAAGTTTACATGTAATTGCGGAAGCCATGACATCTATAATTGCAAGTTCTCTCTGAGAAGACAACACGAAATCAAGAATGGGGTTACGTCAGTGCAGAAGCCGCCCTGGGCGGAGAAGATCTTCACCAGCTTGTCTACCACACGGGGCACGTATGTCTCCGAGAGATTCTCACACTGTGCAGAGGTACCACTCATTTCAAAAGAACAAACTGTCAAACTAAAGCTGTATGTTCACTTCAAGGGTAAGCTTGAATTTGGTAGATAAATAGTAAAGCTTACGTACAAGCTGCGAAAACATCCTTGTCTCTGTGCAGATGTACGAACGGAAGCCAGAGACCAGATCAGCCTTGAAGTCCGGCTGAGTCACTTCGTACTGGAATAGGACTCCCGAGATCAGTCACATTCATAATTAAACACATTAATATAGCGAACTACACACAAGCTCCATGGACTTTTTAGTACGTTAATTGTAAATATGTAAGTTACAAACTTCTATGACATCATTAGAACAACTGACTTCCATGAAAGCAGAGAATGCCTTGCATCCTTCGCACTTCATTGACTCCATATCTTCCTGTGCGAGGCTCGCCATTGCCCTTGCTGCAAAGTGTGGCGCTCTCTCTCCCGCCACCCCTCTCTATCTCTCTCCCTCCTTCTCTCTCTCTATCTCTCTCTCACTCTTTCTGTCTTCTCTCCCTCTCTCTCTCCTTTCTCTCTCTCTCTCTCTCTCTCTCTCTCTCTCTCTTCCTTTGTCTAACCGGAAGCAGTGTCGCACATCTTGAATGCCTTGCAGAGGCTCTCCGAGTCAAGCTGCTCCAGAGTCATCAGCACCACTGTTGGCATGTACATTTTCAAAAAGTCCTGCAAATAAACGCACGGGATCAGCCCCGAGATTTCAGTTTTTATATGAAAAGCTTCATTTAAAAAAAGTTTAAAAAATAAATACTCAAATAAGACTCTGACCTCGCAGCCATCGACAATGTGTGCGGGCAGCCTGGGGCAGACGAGTTCACGGATGTCATTCGAGATCGACGCCTGAGGGGGCAGCATTCATTCTTTTCTCCTAGTCAACTTTGTCTAGTCCGACAAGTAGTCAAATTTATATACTAATCGACACTTGATTCACGATACTTCTCATTCTCTACGCTACACTCGATACTTTAATTCCTCCCAAATCCTCTCTCTCTCTCTTCTCTCTCCCTCTCTCTCTATCCCTCGTTTCTCCAACTTGCAATGTGCTCCAGAGTGCGTAGGTCGTAAATGAGTGTGTCAATGGCGATCTTGCATTCGAAGCAGCTGATGAGTACCTGAAGAACTTTGAGCACTCCCCAACCCAGCTTTCCGAAGACCCAATTCGTACTACATATTTCTTACATCTACCATGGATGACATCATTAGCAAGATAGTTATTCCTTCTGTAATCTGACCGAGCCCTTCTTGGTGTTGAGATGCTGAGAGCGGCGCCAGAACCCGAATGGCGACCGTTTCGGAGTGTGTTGGGGCTAGAAGACTTTCTCCATTAGGACGGACGATCAACATTTTACAGAGGGAAAAGCGAGAGAGACAGCCACTTCTTCGCAGGACACGTTTATTCAAAAGGCAAAAATATGTGGGAATATGCAACGATGCAAAATGGTCATGTACTGAAAATGTCACTGAGCCGTCATGGAAAATAAATACAAGGGATGACAAGAAACAGAGAGGTGCGTGAATATACAGAGGATGATGAGGTGGGGAGAGAGAGAGCGGAGAGTACAGAGAGAAAGAAGAGAGGGAGAGTGCAGAGAAATAGAAAAATGAGATAGGGTGAGTGCAGAGAAAAAGAGAAGAGAAGGAAGAGTGCAGACAGCGAGAGAAAGGACAATATGGGGTCTAGTTATAAATGGACAAGAAGCGAGTATACACAAGTGGCGGCAAGCTGTGAACACGGAGGGAAGGGAATCCTTCTTAAGCAGTGAGGATACGGTAGATGTCGGCCACCTTGTTGTTGGCGAGAGCGAGCTGAGCATCGCAGAATCCGAGAGTGGCACAGGCCTGGAATTGGGAAGAGTTTGATTTTCTCTATTCTCTTGCTTAGTCATACACAAGTAAAATAGCAGGAGGCACAACGATTGAATGGCCAAAAAGAATGCTGACCGTCTTCGGGTTCTGCAGAAGATTGTCCAGCTCCTCGAACAGCTCAGGCAGGAACTGCTCCACCATCAGATCACACTGGAACACAATGTATTCTTCATCT
>CALZFC010000328.1:4362500-4545000 GCA_945643635.1 Allodiplogaster sudhausi | reverse complement strand
GTAAATGAAAAGGGGGAGGCAGGGGCAGAAGGAATGAGAGAGTAAGTGAGAGAGGGAGAGAGAAAGAGAGAGAGAGAGAGAGAGGGAGAGAGAGAGAGAGAGAGAAGAGAGAGAGAGAGAGAGAGAGAGAGAGAGAGAGAGAAAGAGAGAGAGAGAGAGATAAAGAGAACAGAAGAGAGCGAGATGGATAACGAAGCAGATCATCGTAGAAAATGAAAGAAAAAAGGACACTGAAGGATGGCAGGAATGCGAACAGGCGGTAGGTGTAGACCAACAACGAAGTGAGGTTACTTCATCTAGGCCACTGTTACAGCAACCAGAATAACTCCCAGTTGAAACATAAGCCGTGCTTCTTGATCTACAATGGCTATCACTGCTTCTGGAAACGCTGGCCTGAATGATATCACGTGAGAAAGAATGGAGCGACCTGTGAAAGACAATAGAGAGAGGAAGGGTCCTGCTATTCAGCCATGCTTCTTTATCAGTTAATCTACGGCAAACTGACAACAGATGCCTTGCTTCCCTTTTACAAGCGCGTGCGTTATAAATCAAACTACTTTCCTCATAACTTCATTCCGAGAGGCACTGGAAGAAGTGAACAGCGGGAATGATCACAGAGATAACGCAGCAAGGGCACGTGTGTTGTTTAGTTTAGGAAGCGCGACTGTGAATAGAAACTAACAAGCTTCATCCAATATGTATAATCGCTGAAAATAAGAGGACATTCAAATTGGCTGAAGCATACGATTAATACGACACATTGGAAGAGCATCTCCGTAAATATTACCAAAGAAAAGACTTAAAACTTCGTGAATTACCGTTTACAAAACTATTGCACATTAATGGGAAAGATGATATGAAGAGCGACGAAATACCGATTCAGCCTGAAAGGTAGACTTTTAAAGGTGGAGAGTTCGTTAATTTCCGAACTTTTTTTAGTGTTTTATTAAAATTGATTTTAATCGATAAAGTTCGAAAATGCTCTTCAATTTTCAACCAACGTTCTTTTCACCTATTTTTTCGACACCTATTTTTCTTTAATGTACCCGGTTTGGTTAACTTTTTGTTATTTTAATGAGTGCTAATGATCTGTTGATGTAGGTTTAACGCCGAGTGCTGCTCTCTCTTTGAATCCTGCCAGAGAATGATGTCCTCGCGCCCTTTAGATATGCGCGGCGTACGCGTTGCGTATCGATCCTTGCGTGAACACGAGTCGGCGGTCATTGTCACTGCGCCTCCACCCCTTCGCTCACTCTCCACCCTCCGTTCCCCTCTCCTTGCACCCTATTCAGGCCATACATGTATTCTTTAGCAGAACGATTAGCGGTTTTCATATGTAAATTAATAGGTTAATTAGGAGAGAGAGTGCTCAGATGTAATCACCAGTAATGTCTCCTTCTCGTTGTCATTCAGCTTCTTCGCGTTAACATCGATGTGTTGGTTTATTTAACTTGTGCTTAATTTCAGGAAATAAAATATGCCTCGTGACGGAGACACCAAAGTCTACATTGGCGGACTTCCACCTGATGCTACTTCCGAAGAGGTATATTTATTCAGCTGCTCTCAAACAACCTGAAGTAATGAAGCCTTGGTGTTTGTCAGATCGAGGATGCCTTCCATCGCTTCGGCCGAATCCGCAAAGTGTGGGTGGCCCGTCGTCCTCCCGGATTCGCTTTCGTCGAGTTCGAAGATGACCGAGATGCAGTCGACGCAGTGAAGTCACTCGATGGCAGGCAAGTTTACACAACTTGCTATCTCATTCTTAGGCTGTTCTTTTGTTTGCTTGATTGAGTATAGATATTTTCAGCCGTATCTGCGGAGTGCGCGCCCGCGTGGAGATCTCGCACGGACGCGGGCGTGGCGGCGGCGGCGGAGGTGGAGGACGTTTTGGAGGGGGACGCGGCTATGACAGCGGACGGGACAGACGGCGCAGCAGGTTGGAATGTCCCCTTCCTGTCGCCCATTCTTCCACTCTCTTCTAGAGATTCCCGTGATGGCCCCGGAGAGGCAGTCCACATAGTGACTGACCACTATCTATCTCTTTCATTCTGTTTTAGTGACTCTGCCTGCTCTCCTCTCCTTCCCAACCCTTCTCTACTGCTGCGTCTATGGTGAAACAGCACTGCGCCCTCTCTCCCTCTCTCTTGCGGGGGAGGGCTAGGCTAGAGATGGTGACTCCTCGGTCTCCACGACCAAGTGCTCGGCCCCAGACTTGCGCGACCCCCGCTAGAGACACTCTCCTCTTCACACACACTCTCTCCCTCCGCACTCCTCTTCCCTTCTCTCTTCTCTGCCCTGCCATCTTTCGTGCCTTGGTGAGAAATAACAGTGGCCGAAGTGTTCCGTGAAAAGAAGCGGTGGTAAGTTCTTTGTGGATGCAAGTGGCGTCGACTCGCGATGGAGGAATGAGTGGAGGGGGTCTGAGTGTGGCTCTTCTTCGCAGGTCTCGCTCGCCTGCCCGTCGTCGTTCGCGCTCTCGCTCTCGCAGCGCCCGTGGATCTCCGACCTACGATGACCGCCGCTCTCGCTCCAGCAGCCGCTCGTGATTTGCAGAAGGACACTTCAAATCGATACCTGATGTACAGTTGTCATTACACACCCAACAATCTCTGCACATATGATCTTTTCTATTCTTCTTTTATCTATGTGGTTTAGATATAATACTATGTTTAGCTATCTAGTGTTAATTTAGCTACTTTCACCAAAGTTGACTTGTGTCTTGAATTCTCTTGTTTATTTTCTTGACCGTCAGTGTTTCTAAAAGAACTCAAACTGCCTGGACAGCCGCTTTAAATGCTTATATGTTCGTTTCCAGCTATTATCGCATAAAGAAGCGTCGTATAACTGCGTTTTGAAGAAAAGAAACTGATACAGACAGCGAAGTTGGCTATGGAAACTGGAAGTGGTAAACATTGATTGCCGACGATGTGTATCCGAAATTGTTATGATCCAAACTGGGCCAATTAATGAACACAATGGGAATGGGAAGAAGCCAAGTTATCTTGGGTGTGGTCTCACGAAAGAGGAAGTTGTGGGTGACTGTTGGTGAACGGTGCATAATACTAATACTTTTTGTATGTTGTGGAGGATTTCACCCTAAACGGAATTGCCTGTCTGTTCAGAGAATACTGTATACCGCCTGCTGTTGAAATTGCACTAGGAATCTGCACATCAGTTCAGTCGCGTTTGGGTTTTCATTCGTCTTCGGAGGGCTGGTGGTGGCCCGTCCTATGTTCTGCAAATGTTTATAACCGGAGAAGTACTCTTAGCTATTTGGTTCACAGCTGAGTCGTATATTATCCTTTCTCGACGTTCACCTTCCATGCCGTGTAATACAGGGTCTCTCTGGATGTATTATGTTTATTTCCAGAGGAATATTCAGCGATGCCCCGCGAAGGCGACTGCAAAGTTTATATTGGCGGCCTTCCTCCAGACACAACGTCGGAAGAGGTGCGTATATTCTTTTCGAAGCAAGATTGTGTTCTTTATTCATTTGCCAAAGCGTAAGTGATTCTCAGATCGAGGATGCCTTCCATCGCTTCGGCCGGATCCGCAAAGTGTGGGTGGCCCGTCGTCCTCCGGGATTTGCATTCGTTGAGTTCGAAGATGACCGAGATGCGCACGACGCAGTGAAGTCGCTGGATGGAAGGTTCGTGCTTGGGTTATTCAGCAGCTGCTGTGTTGTTCGTATCGATTTTACTTGTTCGTTTCTCAGCCGTATCTGTGGAGTGCGAGCCCGCGTGGAGATCTCGCATGGCCGTGGACGCGGTGGCGGGGGCGGCGGAGGAGGAGGTGGAGGCGGAGGCCGATTCGGGGGAGGAGGGGGACGCGGCGGTGGATACGAAGGAGGACGCGACAGGCGCCGCAGCAGGTAGCCAGGCCCACTCTCTTCTGCTCAGCAATCCAAATTGTTCTCATCTGCTGTGCTCATTCTCTCCGCATTGCCTAGAGGACCCTTTGCTCAAATCATACATCTTCTCTGAAACGGTCTGGTCATCGAATCGTACCTGTTTGATGTTTCTTTTAGTGAAGCTACCTGCTCTCCTCTCCTTTCCACCCTTCTCAACTTCTGCACGTGAAACGGCTTCCCTCCCTCTCCCGCTCTCTCTTTCCTGAGGGGGAGAGCTAGACTAGACTGCCGTCCGATGGCTGGATCTTCTTCTGTATTGTCGCGCGACCCGACCCAGCTAGAGACTCCCTCTTCTCTCTTCTCTCTTCTCTCTTCTCTCCACACTCACCACACTCTCTCTCCGCACCAATTGTCTTCCCAGCCTTCTGTGCTTCCTGCCTTGGTGAGAGATTACGCCGTCATGCGCCAAAAATGCCGTGGAATTCGTTTTGAGTGGGTCGACGGTAAGTTATGGTGAGAGGGAATCACGAGCGAATTTGGATGCGGAAATAGAGGAAGCTGAAGGATCCTAGAGTGAATAGGCGGGGAGCTGGGTTACAGACAATGAAGGCGCCTTTTCAGGTCTCGCTCACCAGCTCGCCGTCGTTCCCGCTCGCGCTCCCGCAGTGCACGAGCATCGCCTGCCTACGATGACAAGAGATCCCGGTCCCGTTCTCGCAGCCGGTTAGCTTTCACTCCCTCATCTTTATTTCTCATAAAAATATATTCCTGTTTACACTTCTTAAGAGGAAGCTTCTTTTCAGTAGTCGCTCGTGATCTGAAGGATAGGAAGAGGGTCAGCCTCATCCGAGTTGTCCTTTCCTATATACTTATCCTTGAATTTTTTCTTTCCACCCAATCAGTAATCTCCGCTGTATTAACTTATTCCTACATCTTTCACTTTTATTTTTATACCATTTCTTCGCGGCAAATACAATTTAATATCCGCAACTGTCGACTACTTCGTGATTTAAACTTATAATATTTTGCTTTCAGTAGAAGCCATTCTGCGCTGTTGTTTTATTGTTTATGGTAAGATAAAAATCTGTCTTTTGTTACTTCTGTCGTAAAATCTACATTAGTCGTATTGAACGGGCGTTGTGTATTTATTGCTGTGGGTTGCGGGTGAATCTGCGGTTAGGAAATATTGTTTTGCTGAGGATGTTGAATTGAAATGGAGAAGTGGGTTCGGCAGGGCTCGGAATTTAAAAGTATCTGTGAATATCCAGCATGCTCGTGCAAAACGGTTTTGAATTTGAAATCAGTCTTATAATGTTTGAAAAGATGAAACTCAAGGAACTTGAGGAAAATTTGACGGAACGTTCAAGGTGGAATGTCAGAGTTGGCCTCCCAACTCTAACCCATTTCGTGAGGTTGAACAAGCTGCTAAGTTGTTTTGGTTTGTCGTGCTGCGCACTTTGCCCCTTTAACTGCCATCACGTGGGACAGATTCTAACTTCCTTCTATCTACCTCCTTCCCATTTTTTTTCCTATCACAAGATGTGTTCCCTCACGTTCATTCCCTTCCCCCCCCCACTCCCTAACGCGGCCCCTCATAATCTGGCGTTTGTTGCTCACTCTGCGTACCAAGCCTCCTCCTCTTTCCTCTCTATCTTCCACATACGCATCAACTATCTTCTACTCACTGCACCATGTTGTCTTCTTACTGACTGATCCCTCCTTTCTTCCCACGCTCTCTCTTCCTTGTTTCTCCTTCCTCTCTTCTTCCCGTTATTCCTCTCTGCATCTCTCGCCCTTTCCTGTCCCTCTTGCTGCCCTCTCCCTCTCTCCTTTCGCAGTGCTCTCTGCTGCTTTCTACTTTTTCTCTTTCTCTCTTCCTCTCCCCATCAAGTTGTGCATTACACCAGCAGCACGTGTGTTGTTGACTATTCTGTGCTCATTTTGAGGGGCTCCCACCCGTTCTGCTCTATCTATTCTTTTTTTGCAAAGCCTTCTACTGACCCCTCGCCCTGACCAAGACCCCCTCCCCCAATGCGATCCTGAATAGTTTATCTTGCAGTACACTGAAAATAATAATTCCGCTTCTGTATCCGACAGTTGCTCTTCTGCATTTATTCTCCTTGTTCAGTGCAGCCTTCGGTATCAGCGCGCCATCTTTTTCTTCACAGCATGGCTAAGTCGTTATAATCTCTTCCACGCCTTGGCTTTATTCTGTCGGAACTTTCTCGAATATTGTAGTATTTCGACTCACTGTGTTTCCAAATTTAACTCTTTGTCAGACTTGAACGGGAGAGACATAGAAGGAAGAAAGAAAGAGAGAGAGAGAGAGAAATCTGAATGAAGAATCCTCCTAATTTAGTTTGACGGTACTATCTTTGGCTTTCCCATTCTTGCGCGATTACAAGCGGACACTCTCTTTATTATTTTAGTTCGCTGTACGTTCTCTCTCTCTCTCTCTCTCTCTCTCTCTCTTCTCGCTCTCTCTATCTCTCCTTCTATCTCTCATTCCCTTTCCATCTCTCTCTCTTTCTCTCTACAATCTTCCTTTTCGTCCTCAATTGCGTGCATGTCCGATAGTCTTATCTTCAGTTTGTCTTTCCTTCATCAGCAGTTGAAATTTTAACTTTAAAAGCATCCACTCATCCACTTCCGCTTCTTTATTGCTTGGTACATTGCTGATCCCTTGAACATTTGCGTTGTTGAAAATGCTGTAAAGCAGCTATCTTTTTGTCTTGTCCGCTAGCGATGCATTTGTTGGTGCTTCATTTGATGTGAGAGTAACTATGAATAACGGGGTAGTTGAAGGGTCTCAGCCATGGAGATTGGCCGCGTGGCTGCCTCCGCTTCCATTGTCGTCGTCGCCAGTCTCATCTGCTACATCGCATGCCAAAGGGCGTCTACCATCTACTTCTTTGAGGTGAGGCAGGAAAGGATACTGTAGTTGCTGATTAGTGCGCCATTCTAAACGTACTGACATATATGAATGTATAGATTATGAGTCACAGTCAATCACTTCCTCTTTTGTTCTGTCAACACGCATTATTGCCAAGAGAATTACAAAGTCTTCATAAGAAGTTTTCTCCCCAAACCCTTTAATTCAGTCTAAAGAGCTTGTCGCAGATTTTAGTTGGACTCGTCTCGTGTCCTCTTCATCTCGAAGCGTCACGCCTTCGCCTTTCCACTCATCCTTTCCGCGTTGCTCGCGGCAGTCTATGCGGCCACGCGGCGGACACGGAAGATGGAAGAGGAAGCGGCCGCAGAGGAAGCAGAGAAGCAGAGACTGCTGCTCAGTGAACGCAAGGCTTCTAACGCGTTTGATTGGGTTCGTCTCTCTCTCTCTCTCTCTCTCTCTCTCTCTCTTTCTCTCTCTCTCTCTTTCTCTCTCTCTTTCTCTCTCTCTCTCTCTCTCTCTCTCTCTCTCTCTCTCTCTTTCTCTCTCTCTTTCTCTCTCTCTCTCTCTTTCTCTCTCACACTCTCTATCTCTTTCCGAGACTCTACAATTACACAAACTATGTGAAAGTTATAGAAACAGGAGAATGAAAGATGGTAGCGTAACTCAGCCTAGAGATGTAGTAAGTAAGATGATTTGAACATATACGACAGAGGATTTTAAAGTGTACACGTCTCTCTCAATTACAGTCTTCATCGGCCTCCAGGAAGGTCTCGAAGAGTGGCGAACTGAGACCGATCGCAGAGACAACGCCGAATGGCAGCTCGACGGAACTACAAGCAGAGAGATTACGGAGTAGGTTCCCTCCGGAACCTTTTCTCTTTTTCATAGTCATGATTGTTCTCGTCTCGCTCTGTCTCTGTCTCTACGTCATTGTCTAGGGATGCTGTCGGATATTGAAGAGCACGATGGTGGGGCTTCGGAAGAGGATCGACGAGGAGAGGATGTTCAATCTCGAACGAGTTCTGAAGAGAAGCTCAGTCGGCGTAAGTGGTTGTATTCTTATCTTCCTGTCATAGAATGCATATTATGAATGGATGAAGTGCATAAGTGCCAACATAATATAAGAACAAAAGAAGTTGTTGATTACATAGTGAAATGCTAATTTGCAGAAACGTCGCATGAATCAACAGAATCTCCTCGTCCACTTGGAGATGAGAAGGGCGAGCCAGCAGAAGCAGGTTCATTCGTTACCTTGAAATGAAAGCAATGGATCCATGTTTGAGATGATGAAGCAGTGCTAACGCGGAACATCAACATGGTTTCTCGGGTCGGCAGCGAACCTCCAGGTTCAATTCTATCTCGTAATTCCTTTCTGTGCTGTCAATTCAGTAGCGACAACGGAATGATATAATAAAAAAAGAAAAAGTATTCCTTTGTCAGATGCCTCCTCCTTCCTCGAACCCTCGACATCAGCCCTCTCGGCTTCCACCCCCTCAAGTCGGAAGAGTTCTCTAGGCAGCCGGCCTGGCTCGGCCACGGCCGGGAGTGTCTCCCACGGTGGCCTTCTTCTGCCCTCTCGCATCTCCAGAAGGAGCTCTATGAGCGAGGACGAGAGACCCGAGAGAGCTTGCGACCTCTACAAGGATCTTGGCCAGGTTCGAATGCCTATCTCTTTCTCTCACTCCATATCTTTGTTCAGATTGATCTCTTCACTTACATCGTCAACGCTGTCAACGTCTTTCCGACGTTTGGCGACGGAGGCGTTGCGAAGAGGAATATGAGGTTCTTTATGGCTACCGTAATAGATAGGAAGAAGTGAGAGTGCTCGGGTGTATGCCTGAATGTGAATGCAGACTGGGGGACCTCCTCTCCGAGCTGATCGCCGTTCACGTCCCCGTCTGGGCCTGCGTCGCTGCTCTCCACGTTGTCATCCTTGAGATCATCACTGTCAAATTTGGCAAGTTGCCAAGCTTCAACTCCTTTCTTATTTAAAAACTCACCGAGCTTCTTTCAGCTTTCTATTTCTACTACCACGAGGAAACAATGGCGTACTCTGCTCTCGTCGCGTCCATTTCATTTGGTTTGTGGCTACTTCCTGAATGACTATTTTGTGCTCTCACTCAAGGTCTCTTTTGTTTCCCATCTCTCTCGCTCTCCTCTGTCTCCCTCTTCTGTCTCTCTCTCTCTCTCTCTCTCTCTCTTCTCTTTCTCTCTTTTCTTTTTCTCCGCCTGTTCTTTCTCCTGGTTTCTTCTTCTAATTCAACTCCTTTATAGGACTGTTCCACGAATTCTATGGCGGCTGGATGTCCAACGATATCCTCGCATTCTCATCTATCTACGTCATTGTTTCACGAGTGCAGGTAAAGTTTTGGTGAAATTTGGTATTTTATGTATAGTTGTCATGTTATTTAATAAGTTTTGTGGATATTTCCTGCATGAGTTAATTTAACCTAACATAACAGAATAATGCTTCCATGCAATTAATGTTCAGCTCGTTTCCTTCCAAACGGGAGTCGTTCTCTCGCTTGGATTGGTCATTTTTGATCTCTTCTGGATGTACGTCATTGATCTGCTCAGTGAGTATTCTTTTTCTATTCTCCATACGAGTCGTCAATTGCTGTGCTTACATTTAACATATTATATTCTAATTGAATTGAGGTACTGTAACTGGCCAGACTACTGCTCCGCTCATGGTGGTGGTTCCACGCGATAACGAAGGAGGCACACAGAGATTGGCCACCCTCGACGTCATGGCGCCAGGCACTCTCTTTCATTCTCTCTTCTCGCTCTCTTTTCTGCCTTTTCCTCTCTCTCTCTCTCTCTCTCTCTCTCTCTCTCTCTCTGTCTCTCTGTCTCTCTGTCTCTCGCTTCCCTCTTCTTCTTTGCTGTAATGTCTACAAATCTGTGTGAGTTGAGGAGTGCTTCTGAATCTTCTGCTGAAGTACTGTTCGATGTACGACCAACGGATGTACAATCCTTGCTTCTACTCGATGGTCGGCGGTCTCTCGGCCACGCTCCTCATTGCCATCTATCGAAATAAGGTTGGTCATTGTGGGACATTCGCATTGACACTATCTGTCTTCTAACAACTTCTTTATCTTTAGCAAGGAGATATTTGTTTAGTACTCTTTACTGTATTGATGAGTAAATGTATGTGATGCATAGGTGACCCCTGCTCTGGTCCTTCCTCTCCTCGGAGTCCTCGGCTGCTCTCTCAGCCTCGCAGACCGGCCATACGATCTCTGGCGATTCATGATTAAACACTAGTTTCGTCTGCTTCCCTCTCGGGAGTATACTCATCTGTGTTTTCACCGAAAATATCATTCCACAGCTAATGTATTCAGAGGAGATTTTACAAACAGTGCTAACATTAATATTGTAGTATTCTATATTTTACTTTGAAATAATAGACTCAATTAAAGTAATTGGTTTTTTTGTATAATACTCAAGATTGATTAGTTTCTAGTTTCGTTTTCGATAAGATGAATAACAAGGTCGTGATCGCATTACGGTTTTACGGTGCAGCATACCAATTTTCTAGATGTAGATTGTCCTTGTAATGGCCGTAAGAGTTGCTACTTGAATGTCATCCTGTGAAGTCGTGATAATTCTCCCTAAGGGAATACGGAGCAATTCGTCTTTTTTGGCTTACTTTTCTACTGTTGAAATTTTTTTGCTTACGTTATCATGATCTTTTCTTGCCTTATTAACCTACGGTTTAATCTCGACGTTCCGAAACTGATATAAAAAAATACCAGTAATAAATATTGAAAAAGTGGACATGGAGCTAGACTCTTCCCCGAAGACTGGCTCGTTTCCCTTTTTCTTTGATGGTTCAAATTTCTTCCTTCAACTTCATATACATAGGAAAAGAGAAGGAGACCCAGCGGGCACCCGTCAAAATGAAGCTGGAATGTGCATTTGAATGGAGGTGCCCACGTGAACCACACAAGAAGCCCCTGCGGCTGCATCTCTTTTCCTGTATATTGTTTGCTTTTATTTCCAGTTTCTGACAGCACGTACTGCCCACTTTGCAAGATATCATTTATTTCTGATCAAGGAAAACAGAGGAAGATCGTGATCATCTACTGCCTAGCGGTGGTTATCATCCAAAGTATTCTTTAGCTCACTCATGTAATTTATGTACATGCAACCTTACACAAGTAGTGCGCTGTGGCGTCTTCTCATTAGCTCCTTGTATTTTAATCTCAAGCTGTAACATTTTTAATCCAGGATGATCGATATCTTCACTTTAAGTTTATATTAAACAACGTTTAAAGAATGTCCGAACTTTAAAGCTGATCAGATCGCCAAGCTATTTTTATCGGAAAGGAATGTGAGGAATGGAAGAGTGAGTGGAGAGCGATATCAAAAGGGACAAGGAGTGGTTGGCTGAGTAGGGCTTGGATGATAGAGAACGAGAGGGTGAGAGGCTAATATCAAAGATATCAAAAGTGCTTTGTAGCGACTGGGTTAGGTAAAGTGGAAGGGAGGGTAGGTCTACGGAGGGTAGCTCAACAGAAGAGTTCGACGCTGCGAGCAGTGTCCTCCTCTTCAGGAAAAGTGGTCATGACCGAGCCAGACGATTTGCTGAATGTAAACATTTACTAGCGAGCGTATAGATAAGTGATCGATATCATTTTCAATTGACTTGTCGGCAATCGCCGTGCAGCATGTTATTGTTAGTACGCTGTTATTAAAGCTATACATTGAAACGATAGTCCGAACCCGATATCAGCCATCAGAGAAGCAACAGATTCCGAGTGAGAGGTCGCGATGAAGTACGCAGAGGAGGATCGGCTGGAGCGGCAGCCGACCGCAGTGAGCACCCTGTCGAAGTCAACCGGGTCGGCAAGCGCAGTCAGAGAGGAGGAAAGCGTTAGGCTGCAACCCATTTATTTCTTATCGCTTCTTTATTATGCCTTATACCTAATAATTTCTTAATATATAAATTTGGAAGTATTTTTTAGGCCACTAATTCGACCTGGACGCCGTAAGCTCGGGAGGACACGCGCTCGTGACAAAGTCCTCCGCTGCGAGCATTCGGAGGACGCCTCCGACCAGCGACGGGCGTACGATCTCAATTTTTTGTTTGTTTCAGAGAATCTCATTAAAAAACTCCTTTAAAAAAATAAATTAGTTTTCTTCCCTTTTTGTTCTATTTTTCCGAAATCTGGTATTCTTTGTTTTATTTCTCTCCCCAATAACCCCCTCCCCAACCCCCCTCTACATACTTGTTCCCCAGGGAATCCAGCGAGCAGAGCAAGGATTTCTCGCTTCATGAGTGGAGCGGGCATGTTCGAGCTGGCGGGCGTGGCCTCAGAGGCCGATTGTCCTGTTTCATCCGCGACCTCAGAGACCGCCTGCTCCGCGAACCCAGACATCAGCGCATCGCCCGATTCGGTGAGAGACATCACGACGGAGGATGCAGAGGAGCGGCTGGAAAAATTATTTTGTGAGGATTTAATAATTTATTTAAAATGCCAGTAACTCGACTATAATGTTAAATTTTTATTCAGAATTTTTTTTTAGTAAAGTAAAGAAATAACCAGGCAGATTCGTTGACCGCGAAGAGGCATGCGTTTGATGCCGTGTTTTGCAGAAGCGCGTTCGAAGTGGAGGAGCTGTAATGATTAATTTCATTTAGTTTTTTTCATAAATTTCCTCAACGTCGCTGATTTATTACCGTAGAATCATCCAAAACTTGGTTCCTTTAATGAAAAGACGTCACCTCGAAGTATTAGCCACGCTCGACTTGAGCTGCGAGGTGAGCAACGCCGTGGAGTCACTGTATAAAGGAAAACTTTCCATATCTCTCATTTTTAAATGAAATAGTCGTGGTTGCTCCAACTATTCGAAAAGTAAGACGCATAGTTCTTTGGTATACGTAAATGTGATGAGAAAACCTCGGCAGCGTAGTGCGAATGTCCTCCTTCTCGCTGATCGCGACAGAACTGTTCGACGACTCGTTGCTAAATTATTAAAAGAAATATTTAAGATATAAAATTAAATGAATAATTTTTGTTTATTTTTATTTCTGTTTGTGAAATATTTTAGGCTAATAATTCTACCTGGAAGCCGTGAGCTCGCGAGGACTCGCGCTCGAGAGATAGCCCGTGGAGGGGGAACTGCAACAATTGAAGAAATTTATTTTCGTTCCACTTAATATTGATCAAATTATATATTTTACTCTACATCGAAATGGGAGTTGCCATGGAACAGTTAAAAAAAAATCAATTCCTGATTGCTGCAAAGAAATAGAAACCGAGAAGTGGATGTGTTGCTCTTGGAGTGCTCTGCAGCCTGAATAAAGAATATACATACGTATTATCTTTGTAAACTACGATTCAGATTTATCGTCAGTATGTCAAATGAATCTTTATTCCTAATGGTAAGATTGCAGTCTTTCTGGGCAGAATATTGTCTTGAATCCAACCTTAATTACCTTGTAGTTGAAGGCCTCTCTGCCAATTTGTTGCGACTGCTCCCCGTCCGGCCGCGACGAGTCGGAGGACTGCAAGACGAAACTATTTTTAAAGGAAAAGAAAAACCTATTTTGAATTCACGCCATTTGGAAAGCAGAGAATTTGGTTCAGTTGCATAATGCACTCTTAATTGTGGTTCAGTTGAATAATGGAATCTTAGTTGTCACCATCATTGCCAGTCAAGGCATCATTACGAGATCTACATATCTCAATCTCTCTCTCTCTCTCTCTCTCTCTCTCTCTCTATTCCATACCTATTCCATGCCCCTTTCAATCCTTCTTTTCCCCCGTTGCTCCTATCTCTCCACCTTTCTTCCAATCTCTCTCCTTCTCCTTGTTATCTATTTTCCTTACTTCAACTTAGTTTTCTTCCTTTTTTATCCATTTTTTCGCCATCTGTTATCCCTTGTATTATTTCTCCCCAATAAACCCCTCCCACCCCCTCTTCTACCTGTCCCTCAGGGATGCCAGCACACGGAGCACGGAAGTGCTGCTTCGTGAGAGGAACGTTCTAGTTGACGGGCGTGGCTTCAGCGGCTGGATGCTCCGCCCCATCCATGGCCCCACCATGCAACTCATCCACAGCGCACTCTTCGGTCGGCTGAAAGAAGTTTTAAGCTTTTGCACTTTTCATTATTGGAGTAAATCTGGGATTTATTATGTAATTCCTGGAAAATATGTCCTTCTTTCTAAGGGCACATTCCGCTTTATAAGACCTCATCGTTTATTTTCTCATAATTAATCCTTCTTCTTACTCTTTTCCTCTAGTTCTTCTGTGAATTTATCAGATCTTTAAATTCCAATGAATTTTCCATATCAACCCATATTTTACTTTTCATGAGCGATTAGCTCGGTCTTCATTGCAGACGGAGTGATTGCAGAAGCTTTCGATTCAAATAATGCAGATGCTACCGAAAAAAAATACGCAAAATGCAAGTATGCAGAATATTCTTGATTTCTTGTCGTTCTTCTTGCACCTTCAAAGAAGACCCGCATGGGACGCTCTGCATGTACTCGCTCTCCACTGGCAGCGCGGCTGAAATCTTTCCAGCCGCAATCGCTTCGAAATGCTCGCACAGCAGTGGCACCGACACGGATGAGTGACGCTGCGAGTGGCTGCAGGAAAGACTTTTTCTAGTCAGAGAGTTTATGCTTAGCCGTGTCCACATGGTTCTTCTCTCTCTCTTGTATCAAGCACACGTTTGCTTGATTCCTAAATATTTGAATGAACTTTCGGAGGGAGAAAAAAACTGACGTGCGGTCTATCTGCGAAGCGTAGCGCGCCTTCTTCTTCACAATCACAACCGGCTGCGGGAAGAGCAACGCGTCGCTCGGCTCGTCTTCCATCAAGGTCGGCTGAAATCGTCGCTTGAGCATTAAGTGGATAGATCCATTTCTATTTTTATGTTATATTATGGTAGCCACAGGGTGTACTGAATCCGTGAAGTACATATGTATAGATACAAGCAATGTTGTAGACATCACATGAAGACCCGAAATGCGGAAGCTACATATTTGCTTTCGGTAAGTCAGAGCAGAAGAACCAACCGGATCGGAGACTTCGTTGTCTTTGTCGTCAGGAGCGGGCGCAGCCTCGATGAGTGGAAGTGCGTCTGAGAATGAGAACATACTTAGTTAATTAACCCAAATTATGCTACGTCATCATTATCATGATTTTGGCATCCAAGCTTGTCCACAGGCTTATTAAGCAAAAATGCGTGAGGAATGAAGAGATCACGGATTTCTTATGGGTTATACAATTGTCGCCTAGCAGTTCTTACATCAGAGACTTCCGTCGTCTGCCACTCCGGGCTAGCAGCCCCTGCAGGCGTCATGGCGAAGGACAAATCTGACGATAACATTTACTTCTAGAATTACTTTTTCTTATTGCATTCTAATCCAAGGGCATTGCTGTATGTCTGCCTTAGAGACTCCCTGACCTTCCGTCTGAGGCAGCCACCACGCACAAGCGACCCATCGGAAGTGGTGAGAACGATTCAGCGGCCTGAATTCAATAATTACTTGCATCCAAAATAAATTAACATAATAAAAAGTTTTTTTTGTCATTAATTATTAGATTCGGACGCGAAATTGTTTCGGGCCTAGAGTCCTTTACACGGTCAAGTGGGAAAATAATACTAGGACCTTCAAATAAAGATCAAGCCATATTCGTCTTTCGATCAATCAAGAAAGTAATCGATAATAAATTAATGGATAAGTCGGTAAATGGCTCATACAAGAATCAATGCGTCGCGCCATTGCGAAATGCGCCCGGCCGTCAGAAGGATCTTGACGGTGCCGAAGCAGAAGAGGAGCCTCATCTTGCAGCGATGCTGTATATTTTCTTATATATATATATATATATATATATATATATATATATATATATATATGTAATAATATGACTTTTTTTTATTTGTACAAACTCACGTATTTAACGTTAAAGTCGATCCGAATCGCGGCGAGACCTTTGTCCTCGCGAATGTAGACGAGGAGCGTGCCGTGGCTCGTAAGCGAGCAGTGGCGCGGCTTCCAGTCGCGACCCATTTCCCAGAACCATCCCTGAAATTATCGATTATTTAATTCATTGATTTTTAAGCAATAAAATAATATAAGAACATAAACAAGAAATACATTTAAAAAAGTCTAAGTGTAAAGCTTCTGCCAGTTTGAAATCTTTGGCGGGATTATTACGATTTCGATTTGGCAAAGATATGTCAAACATTTTCATTGCTTTTCCAATGTTCCTGATGTGATATTCAGAACCCTTATCTCTCCCGCTCGCTTCGAGAGAACGGCTGGATCTCTCATTTTGAGAGACAAACAGATAACTATCGCTAGAAGTACACAAAAACTATGTATACACTTTTTGCCTTTCCCTTCACTTTTCATGTACCGGATGGCACAGTTTGGTTGTGCATAACTCGAAATTAAACTTTTTTGCGAGCAACCATTTTTTCCTCAATAGATCGTTCTCTCGCAGGGAGTGCAAAGCCGTATCTCGGCGGAGTGAGTTTGCCACTTAAAGAGGATTTCCCCATCGGGCTATTTTCACTGGTACCAATGGTCTTGAGTGGGGATACCCTCTTGGTCGTCCGAATCGGAAGCGCTCCGTCGACGACTCGCTCGGATTCGGCCACTCGCCAGCTGCTGCTGTCTGGCATGGCAATCAGCTGAACAGCAAACAAAAATCATTACCCTCTCTTATATTTAAATTTGACAAGAATAAGTACCTGCATTTTTGGAGAGAAATAAATTATTATAGATATTGCAAAAGAATAATATAAATATACAATTGGTATACTACAAGTAAATCGATGAACCTGCGAAAAGTCGTCGCTTACGGGCAGCTTGCCGACGATGTTGAGCGTTGTTTTTGCGCGAGTCTTAATAAAAATTGCATTCTCAGAATACGGTAAGACACCCCGGGATCAGGTCATCAGTAGTGCGGAAAATTGAAACGAAGTAATGCGTATATAAAAGGCGAGAAGACGTGAAAATAAGATCGTAGAGGAATAAGGAGATCCGGAGAAGGAAGAAATTTAGGGAAATTCACCTTCTGGTCCTGAACAATGGGCTGGAATGCTACTTCCACCGAGGCAGCCATCTTTCGAGAGGAAGAGTGATGGGAAGAGGGCTGGAAAACGCCTTTTATAATCTACGAAAATCTCATTTGTTTACTTTTCCCATTCCAGAAGCTTCGAAATCTACTTAGAAAAGCATTTTCAAGGTGAGAACATCGGAAATCGGTGCAAGCCCTTGTTTCCACATTATTTCCGGGGGATCAGTAGGGATCCTTTCTTCGCGTTCTTCGCGCGAATATGTAAATACCGTCAATTTGTCTTCCGATCCAGGGTCTCGAATAAGAGTAGAGAAATCACAAGCAGTGCTACGAATACTTTTTTCTTTTTGTTGTAATTTTTTATTTTTTATTTTTTAAGATCCCTTCTGATCCCCCGGAAAGTAGGGGAAAAGTTTTCCCTTATCGTCAACAAGAAGATACTTAGTTTAAATGATGTCTTTGACCGTTTCTTCTCGGGTGCCTTTGCTTTTCCCGCATGGGCCATTGTGAACCACGAGGAAGGAGGTCGTTCTACAGTCTGCCTATTACGGCCAGAACCTGCACATATTGGTAGAATTGCGGCGGGATGCTGTTTGGTTAAAATAACTAATATTTTAGCAAGTGATGATTCCTACGTGTGAGATGCATACTCAGCTCAACATCAACGTTGTACTTCGGGTCATGATTTTTTTGGTATTGAACTATAGAAATTCAAGCCGCTGATACCTTCTTATTAAATTGTGCCTCTTGATAGTGAGTAAAAGCAGGGCAACAGAGAAAGAGAGGGAGCCAAAGAGAGAAAATGAGGGGGGTGAGAGAGGGCGAGAGAAAGGAGAGCGGGAGAGCGAGAGAAACGAGAGATAGGGAGAGAGAGAATGATGAATTAAGATTAATAATGGCATCAGTGGTATGGATAGAACATTCACCAGATGCCTGATCCCGACTTGGCCGGTTGGAATGAAGGAGATGAGTTTGCACCACAAGTGACTGACGGAAGCATCGATAGTGAACGTGGCCTATGAATGGAAGCAGAACTGATAAGAAGGAAGGCTCTCACTCCCCAGGGCGGACCAAGTGATGAATACGACCGTCCAGCCACTTCTTTTGGTTGCGCTTCTATTTCTGCCTATACTCTCCATTGCACGAGGTTTTATTCATTTTCCAGTGTAAATATCGAGTAAAAATGTGCATTTAGTAAACGCTATCGAGCAAAAGAAATTCACCGTAGACAAGGAGAGTCGGCCAAAATCATCTCCACCTATCGAGTCTGGTAAACAAAGGTGAGTGTGCATTTTCTTGTCATTTTATGTGCACTTTATTGTACCTGTATGTTTAAAAATAATAATATAAGAACATGCCTACCACAGATTTCATATCAGATACCTCGAGTTCGAATACTCGTTCCGCTCAGAGAACGTAGTGTACGATGTGATAAAGTCGAAGGAGAAGAGTGCATCGACCGTCGTCGAGGCCACTCTTTCCTTCCACATTCTCCATCACGCTGATGGCGGAGTTGTCGGCAGATGGAAGGTTCACGAAAATTACACAACCATTGGTCATAGAATGACGTAATAACCACCCGATTCAGCTAGAGAAGTGTCCATCCGACAACTGCGGCCATGTTCCTCCTGTCTACGTCCACTTTGTACGGGGCGGCAACAACCTCGAGTCGGTCCACATGGATCTCAGGTACCCTTTAGACTCATAAATTCATTTTTCCCAGTTACTGATTACTTAACTTCTATAACAAAGTGTATGCACTACAGTAACTCACCCGCCGACTACGTGCCGTCGTGGAATGTGGCACTGGCAATGATCAATTCCATCTACACGCCAGCCAGACATGGTGAAGGAGACGAGCAATACGTGGTCAGAAACCATTTTTGTTTCTAAAATATTTACTGGTACTTATTGGCTTTCTCCGTCGTTCAGTAACAAAGCAAAAGATCGTTGCTGATGAGTAAAGTAGCAATTGAAATACAGAAAACCCCGTACGGTTTCTGCAACGTCGTCTTCTCCCGCCCAGAGGATCGACGATTCCGTCGACAGATCAGCGACTGTGACATTGAAGGCAATTTGTAAGTTCATTCGAGAGAGAGAGAGAGAGAGCTTTTCATGAACTTGCACTTTCAGCAACTTCACTCGCTTGGATGGATTGACAACAACCAAGTACACTCAAGACGTCCACTATCTGTTGGTACTCTTGTTCCTGTTCATGCTAGGGTTAAGAAGAAGGATGTGAAGAAGAGAGTAAAAGGACTAATTGTAGACAGAACGTGAAGGTGGACGCGGACATAGTGGTGATCGAGTCGGTGGAGGAACTGGCGCTTCGCTCTCCATTCGACGCTCGCTTCGGAGTTGTCGTCGAGACACGGTTTTAGACATTTCACTTACTTAAAGCCCTTTTGTAATTTCTTTGGCTTCCTATTTATCAAATGTATTATAAAAACAGACAGCTGAAATTTATTCGAATCAAGGATATTTTCAAAGAATTTGCTTTGTTTCAGCTCTCGGGCCGAGATGAACAATCGGACTGCCAAGGTTGTCGAGGCCTTTTGCCCCCTCGACATGTCTGCTGATGAATGTATTTTGAGATTAGGAGGAACAACTAAGGTTGGAACGCCCATCTCCCCCTCTCCCGAGCCACTCCATTTCTCTCTCTCCATCGCTCTCTCTTTTGCACTTTCTCCGCTTTCTCTCTACCTCTCTCTATCTCTATCTCGGTCTATTTCTTCTTGTAATGCGGGTTTCGTCACTCGTTATTAACCCATCACTCGTTATTTACATAGATATGTATTTATGTATGTATACCCATTTATTGACTGTCATATTTAGGTAGGCGATTTGCTGTACGAAGGCGTAAGTGTGAAGGAAGTGGACAGGGAGAAGCTTCTAGAATCGAAGGCGAGTTCTCCTTGTTAGCTCATGAACTCGCTTTCAAATTGGCATTACAGATGGAAGACAGCCTGATGGAACTGCGAGAGTTGTACATTTCGGAGGGGAGCTGGAGCGAACGTCACGGAGAAGCCGCTGCTGAGATCCTTCAAGTTTGAAAAACATTTTTGCAAATGTCCATTACTTAGAATTTGAGATGCAATTTATTTCACCTAAATTAAAGATCAGCTCCTCGCTTGCGAATGGGGCTGAACTTCTGGGAAAGTCCATCACAGATGAGAGCAACTATTTCATAAGGTCGTTGCTCTGCCATTCTTTCCTTTCATAACATATTTCATCGGGAATTAGCATAATTCTCTGAATTATCAGAGGTCCGTTGGCGAATGCCCTCGGGGCCTTGGGAGGCGAGGAAGCCATTTCGATTGCCCGTTCCACCCTTGTGGACAACGACGACGGAGTCAGTAGGCAAATGCTATTTATTATTTCAGTTCTTTACCTGTTTAAAAAAACTTTCTTAAATTGTGTGAACCTCCTTGAATTGCAGTTAAATCTGGCCCGCTTCCTGGATGACTTCCTCTTCGGCCTCGCACACACTCATTCCCGCAATGAGAAGTGGCATCGCCAGATTGTTGTCAGTCCAACTCTTCTTATATTATTTATTACACTTCCTTTGATTCTCGTTATTTAAAGATGAAATGAATACGTACAATATCAGTACTGGCTGGTGGACATGAGGAAGCAGCTGTCGGACGACCCGAAAATCGAGAGAAGTTTCTGGCACCTTGCCAACTCCATTGCGACCGTGCTTCGGAGGGAGTGCCAGAGCTCATCGAGCAGCGAGAATGCATGCAGCAAGGGAAAGCGACCGGTGAGAGTGGCAAGGAAGCGGAACAAGGCGAAATCGATCATTGCAATGATGGATAATTCGTATTCCACATTATCAACAAATTCATCACCGAAATTACGTCGTTTACGGAAGAAAATAGGAAGGAAGAAGCTCTTCGAGTTTTACGAAATCTTCCTGTTCCAAGGTTCTCATCTCCCTCTCCTTCTCGCTGTGTTTATCTGTCTCTCTCCCTCCCTCTCTCCCTCTCCATCTCCCTCCCTCTCTCTCCCTCTCTCTCTCTCCCTCCCTCTCTCTCTCTCTCTCTCTCTCTCTCTCTCTCTTTTGCTCTTCCTCTCCCCTCTCTCTCAAGTCTCCACCTCCTTCTCATCATTCTGCCGTTCACTGATTGTTCTCTCTCCAGTACCATTGATCTGGCAGTGTCTCTTCTCTGTTCTTCTGCTTCCCCTTCCTCTTCTCTTCAACTCCTTGCCCTGGAAGTCCTGGCCGCCGCTCCTCCTTCTCTTATCAATGGCACCGTCAGCATAGACTATTCTCATTTTGTACTCCGAATTGTTTTTTTCCTCCTCCACTGAAAACGGAGAATATAATACATACAATCTTTCGAGCTGCAGATCATCTCACAGCTGAATCGAATCATCCGCAACGTTTGTCCGCTGCCATCGACGACAGGCGAAAGCATCCTTGCGGTCGATATCTTGCTCAAGTATGCATCTCTTTCAGCGCTTTTGAAAATTTATATCTATGTACATACATACATATACATAGATAGTATTATATACTTGTTTAAAAGCTTAACATCTTTAATAAATAATTGTCTTATGTAATTGAGGACGATCCCGGATCAGATGAACGCGGCGCCTCTTCTCCTCCGCACAGAGGAGCTGCTTGAGCCGAGGGATCACGAGCTATGGGCACACATCTATGGAGCCATCGTAGCTTCTCGCCGGAAGAACACTGCAGTTAGACTCTTTCTCTCTTTCTCTACTCTCTCCTCTCTCTCTTCATCTCGCCTGCTATTCAATCCAGGCTGACGAGTTGTGGTCGAAAATGCGTGCGTTCCGTGTCTTCCGTCCCAATTATTCACAACGGACTCTTCGCGCAGATTCTACAAGCTTCACGAAAAAAATCACAGGTTTTATTTATTTGCTTCTGCAATATAATTCCAAGTGCACTTCCACAAACATTGCATTAAAAGAGAGTAATCTGCCAGTCTGGTCATTTTATATGATGATTGATCGGTTTCCCTTTCAGCTTTCTCTGCTTTCCGGGGAGTCGTTGACTCTTCGTCTGAATTTGCATGGGTGCCTTCCGTGCTTCTCGTTTCAGTCTCAGTGCAGATCAGGGGAAAGGCAGTCATGCAAAGTCCACAACGCTTTTCCAGGTCATATATTTTCATCTACAAACCGCTTAATTTTCATCTACATACAAGCTTGCTCCAATTTTTGCACCGATTCTGAGGTAAAATATGTAATAGTATTAGTTATTTGTCTGTTGTTAAGCTGGAACTTGCTACGAGTGGCACGGAACCGTACGTTGGCGGTGGAAGTGGAGACTCTGAATCTGATCGTCTCTCCCTGTTGAACGCTTCTCCAAAGGTTACATTATATGCAATTATCTCCTTTTTCTGTTAGTATTCCACCCGTTTCTAATTATAAATTGTTGAAGGCCACAGCTCGTCTGTCTCTGTTGTCTCATGCTCTGCCAGATGCGGTCCTCTTCGATGGCCACCACGCTCTGATCTCTCGTCTCATGTCACTGGCGCCCGCGTTCGCGTCTTCGATGTGCTCATCTTTTTCGTCGCATATTCAATAAAAAAATTTATTAAAATAAACTTTTACGTTTTTTCATTTCTTTATAGAAAATAGACTCAAAGTTTCTGTTGCCTCACAGGGCGCAGCGCCTCTCCGCTCTCACTCCTCTGACCTCCCTCTCCTCTCCGGTCTCTCGCTCTCCCTCTCCCTTTCCGGCTCCGTCGCCTTCCGTCTCAGCGGCGCTGCCGAAGTGTCCATCTGGAATCGCGAAGCAGACGTGACAGTCATCGTTGAGTCAGTCATGGTTGTGACCCGAGTGGATTACAGTAATCGCCGACGCCTTCAGCACGTCGTCAACACTTGCCGTTGATGCGAAGCTGCTTCTGAACGGTCGGCCGGCCCATCAGATGAATTCTCGATTGTCGATGCTCAGTCAAGTGAGTCGTGCTTATCCGGAATTGAAATATATAAAAAAAAGAATACTAAACTGTTATTTTTTTAATACGCGGTTTTTCTTCTGTGATTGTCTTACAGTTTTAAAACTATTCCTGTTCACAATAATTTTTATATTATAGATGACATCTCGGACGGACACGGCTTTTGATAAGAAACCATACCGCTTCTGTGTCAACATGGGCCAGGCAGTAACGCCAATTACGTATGCCATATTCCACATCATCTTCATTGGCACAAGAAAACAGCTACCATATCTCGTCGCCCCTTTCAGGTTGACGGTGTCGCGGCAGGACTGGACGGGCCGTAGGAAGCCGCGACGCGAGCGCCGGACGCGTCGGCGTGTCCTGCCTGGGGCAACTTGGCGACTGGACAGGACAGTCGAGCAGCAGTGTCGTCACTGGTTCGAGAACCTCGCGCCTGACCACGAGAAGCTGCCCAAGTGCGGAAGTAAACATTAGTGTGAGCATTTTGAGAAGTTGCCGGAATCATTTTGAAATCTCGCATTCTGTGAAAGTTAGTATTGTCAGGGTGATTTATCGCAGAGCAGGAATTGAAGAAAATAAATAAAGAAAGCATGGAAACATCGATCGTTAAGATAGACAGAATGAAGGCACTGCGCGGGAAAGCTATCTTTGGAGGAGGAGTTTAGAGAGAGTGGAATGGTCAGAGATGAGTGAAGTAACAGGAAATGAGTGGGAAGAGAAAAACGAGCGAAGAAACAAAGGAGGAGGGGAGATCTCAGAGCACAGTCCTCCACAAAGGAAGCAATTTTATGGAGAGATCAGGAGATGAGAAAAATAAATGTAGACCCAAGAATGAATGGAATCTGGATATGGCTTTCTGAATACCAACCTTCTAAGGACAGAAACTCAACTAGAATGAGCAGAGGTACACACCCAAGAAATCCCAGACATACAATATCGATAGCCTACCTAAATATATCACTCAAAAGAGGTACTTCTCTAGATGCACAATTCGAGAGGACCCGTGAGGGCTGAATCATCATTGTAAGAAGAGTGGGTGAGAGAGGGAGAGAAAAGAAGGAGAGAGGAAGAGAGAGATTATGTGAGAGAGAGAGACATAGTAAGGGGGAGAGATATTAGTAGCTGAGAAAATTCGCCCAGACATTCTACAAAATGATTATAAAAGAGATCAATCCAAAGAATACTACACCTCATTTGTTCTTATTTTACCCGTTTGAAATGGCTCTGAAATCATGGCCGTGATTCGTAGATCAAGAAAGGAGATCACACAGAAAGTTCTGCCAATCTCAATACTGAAAGTTCTGCCAATCTCAAGCTTTGTTCGATGATAAAAAGATTTGTGTATGAATGTGGCTTCTAGCAGTTAGTGGTAGGCCCGTTCTCTTTGCTTCCATTCTGAGTGTCCGTCCTTGTCTTCGTCCCGTAGACATCGTGTTCTCTCTCGTAATCAAGCACTTCGTCGTAGATCAGCTCTGGCAATGACAATCAATCAATCAATATTTTTATGGTAACAGTTTAAGTAATTAAGACACAAATATAGATGATTCTAATATTTTAGCGCAGAGGAAGACAGGGTACCTTTCCATTTGTCGACAGTGTGTTCATTCCTATCAACAGAAGCATCGTACTCGCGAGGCGGAGGAGCATTCACTTCTGCGTCGTCGTACCACACATTCACGTAGGGATGTTGGAGAGCCTGGGAAGAGGGAGAGAGAGTCTGGGTAGAGGGACAGAGCAAGATTCAGAGAGAGAGAGACAGAGAGAGTCTATTTAGAGAGACAGAGAAAGAGAGAGAGATAGAGAGAGAGAGAGAGAGACAGAGAGGGCAATAGTTAGGGGAGATAAATGAAGAAAGGCGAAGTCTGACTAACATTATCAACCGTAATCCGCTGAGCCGGATCGATGACAAGCATCTTGGAGAGAAGATCACGAGCTTGCGCAGCTGAAAGAACTGCGCTCTGATTTCTCTCTTTCCGCAAGTTCTCCTCTTACCACTCAGTCGACTGTTCTCTGATGATTTCGGAAAGATGTGATTGGGGAAGAGTTCCTCGAATGGAGTCGGCGAGTAGTGCGGCCTGTTCAGCACGTAGTTACGCACCTGAAACACAGAGTCACTTGCAGGTGGGTCCCGTCTGGAATGTCTCCTACCGTATTCTGTAGTTGGTTGGTGAAGTGAGTGGAGGGAGAGCCGAGCAGCTCCACGACCTTCGTCCACTGGTCGATGTGGTCGGTGCCTGGGAAGAGAACTCGGCCGCGAAGCATCTCTCCGAAGATGCACCCGATTGACCACACGTCAACTGGAAAGTCGAACTTCATTCCCCTTCAACAAATACCAACAAAAAGCTAAAGACGAAAGAGGTATTCAAGGTGTCCGAAAGAGAGAGAGAGAGAGAGAGAGAGAGAGAGAGAGAGAGAGAATAAGTGAGTGAGAGACAGAGAGAGAGAGAGAGAATGAGTGAGTGAGAGACAGAGAGAGAGAGAGAATGAGTGAGTAAGAGACAGAGAAAGAGAGAGAATGAGTGAGTGAGTGAGAGACAGAGAGAGAGAGAGAGTGAGAGAGTGAGAGGCCGAGAGATAGATTATCTCTGACCAGCTTCTGAGTATCCCATTCCGAGGATGACTTCGGGTGCCCTGTAATAGCGAGTGACGACGTAGGGAGTCATCTGGAAGGAGTCGATGGCAGTGCGGGCCAATCCGAAGTCGAGGATCTTCAGAGTGCAATCCGACTTGACAACGATGTTCGACGGTTTCAAGTCCTGCAACAGCAGAATACGTTACTATTGTCAAATGCCTTACCAATCTATTTTGATTTATTATATGTGTGTATAAACATAGATACTTATACAAGAATGACCACACCCTATGGATGATGCCAGAGGCGTGCAAGTGTCTGACTCCGCAGAGCATTTGATAGAGCAGATAGGACATTCGCTCGTGGTCCAATTCCATGTTGATGACCTGGAAAACAGGAAAGAGTTACATAATTTCATGCTAAAAGAGATAAAATGGAACCAATACTGGTAAAGATAAGAGATATCAAAGGGAACCTGGCAGAGATTCGCGTCCATGAGTTCCATTACGATGTAGAGATCGGCAAAGTCGCGAAGAGTTCGCTGCGGGGTAAACGCGTTCAACAACCCGATTATCTACAATCATAGGATTATTCTTTCAGTGAAATACATATAAAAGGAATAATCTATAGAATTATGCATTGAAGATAATCCCCTGACGTTTTTGTGGTTGACGAGCTTCATGAGCTTGAATTCGCGATAAGCTCGCTTTGCATGAGTGACATTCTGGAAGGGACGACTGAGCTTCTTAATGGCCACGTGACGATTCAGCACTTTGTCGAAGGCCGCACTGAAAGGGGCGAGCCAATCTGAGTGGGGCACTTTCAGAAGTACATATCTGCGACAATAAGTCCATGAGGGGAGAGAGATCGGGAGAGAAAGCGAGAAAAGGAGAGCGAGAGAGAGAGAGGAAGAGAGAGAGAGAGAGAGAGAGAGAGAGAGGGGAAGAGAGAGAGAGGATTACCAGACTAATCCTTGCGCGCCCGAGCCGATGACTCTGATGTTGTCGTATCTCTTAAGAACAACGAGAGTGGTGTCCCCGATCTGGACGACGTGGAAGCCGGGTGGCGCTTCAGGAGAAGAGGAAAGAACCCCGGAGGCGCCCGCCGACGCTGTTCCGGAAGACGTGGAGGCCATTCTGAGGAAACAATATATAATTATTGTTTTTTTCCAAAATATACATAATAAGCTTAATTCAGAAGGAAAGATAATGTGACCTGGCTGTTCGACGGCTGGAGGAAGTGCCGGCGTTAGTGGCCGAGTCGTACGGACTCTGGCAGGACTCGAGGGAGACCGCGTCCTCGTCCTCAGAATCAGAATCACGGACGGTCGAGGAAGTCGCCAGCCACTTAAATGGGAAGACATAGGGACGAGATGGAAGAACACGAAGAAGGAGACGTCATTTCAACATCACCTCCTCACGCAAAATAACACAGTTTGAGATTCTAATCTACAGTATACGTTTTGAAATTTGACACTAATTCCAAGCAGGGCGTTCTAAGCTAATTCTGTTAAGAATTTGTTCTAATGGATTGCGTATGATTTGAAAATAGTCATGTATTATGTTAATGCCATGGCATTATCATATAAAGAGTCGAGAGAGTCAGAGAAATAGGGAGAGAGATGGAGAGAAAGAGGGAGAGAAAGAGGGAGAGAAAGAGGGAGAGACAGAGATAAAGAGAGCCCGACCTGGCTGACACTGTCGATGAAGGAGGTGAGATGTCCCTTCGTGCCCCGAATGATGCTACCAAAGGAGGACGCGGCAGCTGCTGCTGAAGCGGCAGAGGAAGCCGCTTGACTCGCGGAAGAAGCGGCGGCCAAAGATGAGGCCGAGGACGAGTCCGCCACCAGTGCTGTCGAACCAGCCGTGCCACCGCCTCGCGATGCGCTTCGCACTAGAGAGAGGGTGAGAGATAGTTATAGAGAGATATAGAGAGAGGGGTGAGAGAGAGATAGAGAGAGAGAGAAAGAGAGAGAGAGAGAGAGAATGAAGGAGAAATAAGGGACAGTGGGGGAGAGAGTTAGGAGAGGGAAAGATGGAGAGAGAAAGGCGAAACGGAAGTAAGAAGTAATCGTGAGAATAAAGGAAAGAATACAAGAAACAACACGCAGAAAATGTTAGTAATCCCGGCCTAGTATAATGTTGCCTATGTACTTGATTCGACGATATTTTTTTTCGTAAGATATGTACATATGAGATGTTGAATTATTGTGTTCAAGGGAGTATTCATACAAGGTAGCCGCAGACAGCCTAATACTTCCTATAAAAAAGATCACAAATCTCGATGAGACCATTCTACGAACTTAGCCTTTCGTCTGTGCAAAAAATCACGAATATTTTGCCTCAATGAGGAGAGATGTGTTTATTCAGCCAAAAGACAATGCAGCAAATATGGGTAGTTTATTCAATTGAAAAATGGAAACGCTGCACAGCCAAAACATTAAAATGCTTCAGAGGCCCCCATCCTGCCCCTCTGCTTAATTTTATCTCTTCTATGCTTCTCCATCTCGGCCAAAATGAAGGATCGCGTGGAATGTTCAAATGAATGACTCCCTTCCCATTCAATGGACGAAGCACGGAATACCCGGCGGCTGCGCAAGGGAAAACTCGGCATGCCAAGTCAGACGAGAGAGGAAGAAAGAGAGAGAGAGATGAGGGTGAAGAGAGATAAACAGATAACAGGCGAAATAGTGAGCGAGAATGATAGAAGCAGAGAAGGAGAGTGTGGAAAGAGTGTTCGATTTTCCGCGCCATCGGCTGGTCCTGAGGCACCCAAGACCGAGCCTCTCCCAAACTTCGTTCGGCTTCTATTCTCTATTCAACTTTTTTTTCTCTGAGTATATCTCTCCGTTCCTTCATCCCTCCTCCTCCTTTCGCTCTCTCTTTCTCTCTCAATTTCTCGTTATCTTTTGCCTCTTCATCTCTCATTCTCTCTAAAAGTGCAATAGGCTCTCGGCAGCGGCTGGCAGGGCACATTTCGTGCGCAATCAGAGAGACAATAAGAGAATGTAGACAAGGGAAGGGGAACATCTCCCGCTGCGTATTCCTGCACATCCACATCTTGCTCTCTTTCCCTCCCTCTCTCTCTCCCTCTCTCTCTCCCTCTCTCCCTCTCTCTCGTTATCCTCTTCCCACTCATTTTCTCTCTCATCCCTCCGCTCTCTCCCGGATAGCTTTCTTCTGCCCCTTTTAGCCTTATTAGTCAGATGAAGTGGGAGTCCTCGCGAGCGCTGAAGGCAGATTTGAGAGCATGAGAAGGGAAGCGCCTGTTGAAGAGTGCGATTATTATGGCAGCGAGAAAGAAGAGGGCAAATTATGAGGTAGTGAGACTGAGAGGGAGAGAGACACAGAGATGGAGAGAGAGAGAGTAGTACCGAGAGAGTAAGAAGGAAAGATAGAGAGGAGAAAGAAAGAGAAGTAAAGTGAGGGAGACATTGAGCAGGTCGATATGTAACTAATGAGCCCATGTTAGCAACAATTGCAAAGAAATCCTTGAGAATTCTAAAAGAGGACTGAAAGGAAATCGGCAGAGGCACGCGTACAAAATGACAACAATTTCAGAGACGGCAGACAAGGAAGAAGAAGAGGAAGTGGTGAGAAGAGAGAAATAGTTGAAAGGGGTGGAAGCCATTCCAGGAGAGGCAGGAGAAGGAGACTCGCAGAGATTAAGAGGAGAGGAGAGGAAGAGGAGGCTCAGACACAATGTGCTCATAAGACGCTTACAACTCATTCTTACATTACAGTACGGCTCAGCGGCCAGGGGTCTCGGCTATAGCGGCTATAGCGGCCGCGTGCCAAAGAGGCCAAGCGAAATTAAGCCATTTAAGATTTTTATTTTCAGAATTCGTTGTTATTTTTGTGTTCAGGGTAACTTGCTGCTTCGATTAAGCTCAAAAACTTTATAAAGTGATGCATATTAGCGAAAATAGAAAATCTTGTAAAATTACTGGTGCAGTAACACCTCAATTCGTAGTGTGTGCGTGTGCCATCGTTTCAGTGAAATTTATTAAGGCAGTTGCATGAACAACATTACTTTAACTTACATTTACAGACTTCCTTTAGTATCCTTTTGTCTTATCAATTGACTTTTTAACGCATCAAGTGATAAAGGTTGCCAAAAAAACCTAGCAAAAAAACTGCAAAAATGTAGCTCAAAAGAGGAACCGAACACATGCACTTCTCCCAATGTGCAGAGAAGCATGCCAATGCTCTATCCATACTCTCTTACTCTAAACAATTTTAGTAAGCATCTTGACGCTATTTTTAGGTACTGTCTACTTGACAGTACAACCAAAAAAATTCCATGGCATCCGCAGTGTTCTTTTCTCACGATCGCTCTGCACAGAGCATTTGGTGAGCCGCTTAGCTGACATAGACTAGCATACACTCTCAAAACGCCGGCCACAATAGGGTGCGTGCCTTGCTGAACAGTTTCTTCTTTTCGATTCCATCACGGTCAGGGTGACCGCGGCGAAGCTCTGTCAAAAAATATTTATAAATGGCGCGAAAATTTAATATTTTTGAATTTGGTTGGGTATTCACCTGAAATAATTCTGACCAGCCTGTTTGGATCTGAATTCTGCTTATGCTTTCGAATGAAATGTACTGGGTGTGGCAGACAAGATTTCCGTTGTGATGAATACAATGGCAAAAGTACGAAGTCCACCCAGCCATGATGCAGAAGCATCATGGCTGGGTGGTTGTGTTACACACAATCGACATAACTGGCAGTGGTTCGGTTCCGTCACGTAGCAAAATGTTTTGCCCATTTTAGTTTGGGGAAACTTCTTTTGATTTCCTTTAGCTTTTTCTTGGAAAGCCTCATGATGGAAATATTTCAGCAGGTCACCCAATCGAATTCAAACATCTTATATTTTCGAGCCAATCTAAATATTTTTGGTAGTGCTCATTTGCGGTCCCAAGATGTGATCCAAATGCTCTGTGAAAAGCGATCGTGAGAAAAGAACACTGCGGATGCCATGGAATTTTTGTGGCTGGACTGTCAAGTAGACAGTACCTAAAAATAGCCTCAAGATGCTTACTAAAATTGTTTAGCGTAAGGACGAGTCTGGATAGAGCATTGGCATGCTTCTCTGCACATTGGGAGAAGTGCTTGTGTTCGGTCCCTCTTTTGAGCTACATTTTTGCAGTTTTTTTGCTAGGTTTTTTTTGGCAACCTTTATCACTTGATGCGTTAAAAAGTCAATTGATAAGACAAAAGGATACTAAAAGGAAGTCTGTAAATGTAAGTTAAAGTAATGCTGTTCATGCAACTGCCTTAATAAATTTCACTGAAACGATGGCACACGCACACACTACGAATTGAGGTGTTACTGCACCAGTAATTTTACAAGATTTTCTATTTTCGCTAATATGCATCACTTTATAAAGTTTTTGAGCTTAATCGAAGCAGCAATTTACCCTGAACACAAAAATAACAACGAATTCTGAAAATAAAAATCTTAAATGGCTTAATTTCGCTTGGCCTCTTTGGCACGCGGCCGCTATAGCCGCTATAGCCGAGACCCCTGGCCGCTGAGCCGTACTGTACCTCCTTATAGGACACTCAAATTCGCATAAATAACTCAAATCGGATTATTTCCATATTTTCAAGAGCTCGATGACTTTCTGCTTATGCTGATAATTTTCATGACTCTTTTAAATATTAGGACGGCAAAGCAACCTCTCGAAACGGAAAAGAAAGAAATGTGTGAAAATTTTACGTGGAAGAAAAAGCGTGAAGCACACTTTTAACGAAGAAGTCGTGGCGGAAAAGAAGGTTGCATACGAGCCATTTCTCTTTCTCTAATTCTCTCCCACTCTTTATTTTCTTTCTGTAATTCTCTCTCTCTCTCTCTCTCTCGTTCACTCGCTTTCTTTCACTCTTTTCGTATTCATAAATACATACATATATGTATACTCGAAGCTACATACATACATACATAGCTCGAACTAACTGAGATGGAATAATGGAATCGGAAGCACAAATTAATGGAAGAGGAGGAAAATATATCGGGCTTCCTCTACATCTGCACTTTGGAGACTCTAGGAGAGAATTCCCATTCTGGAAGTGGGAAGAGACGGAGTCAAGAGGCAATTCAAGGCCAAGGGAAATGATCAGAGAAAAGAAGGAGGCAGAACGAAGCATCCAAATCGTTCTTCGACGAGAGGAGAAAGAGAGAGAAGAGTCTCTCGGTTGTTCAAGTCTCCCTTGTTCTCCTTCATCTTTCTAATCCTTCCTTCTCTCTCTCTCTCTCTGTGTCTCTGTCTCTCTGTCTCTCTCTCCACCCTCCCTTTCCTCATCACAGCCTGCAAACGGTTGGCTACTGGCTACACTGCCCGAATCGGTGGCGGCACCACGCGCAAGGCTATTGATCGAGGGAATGAAGAGGAGGGAGAAAGACGGAGAGAAAGAGAGAAGATAGAGAGCAGAAGGGGAAGAGAGGGAACTAGATACAGATGGAAGAAGAGTAGGTGGCAGAGAAGCAGAGATAATGGCTTCTTCTAGCTTCTTCCGTGTTTGAAGCCATGTCGACCTTCGTTTTCATCATCCTTCTTGTCTCTTTTTCCCTTCCCCGCCAACCTTCGTCAGTCTTTTGCTGTTCCTTTATCTCATTCCTTATTTTAGCTACAAGTCAAAGAAGATGAAAAGGCTCTTGACTTTTTTGGATGACGTAGGATAGAAGAAATTGAAAGAGGGTGAGCTGGATGACTTGAACATACACACACATACATACATACATATGTACATATGTATCTCTGATATTACATTTGCCTTTTCTGCCTCTCTCTCTCTATGCATGTCTTTATTTCTTTTTCCTCTTTCATGGTCCATTCTCGCTTTTTCCTGCTTCCTTCTGACTCGCCCTAAGAATAGAATCGAGTAATGTAATGAACAAAGAATCGAACGAAAAAAATGTACATAGAAATATATATTATTCTATTTTTCAATCGAAAATCGTTGTCAAGAAGAGGAGAAATTAGAAAATGCAAAGAGCTAGTCAGTATATTTTATATGGCGTTAGCCATGGAGACGGATTATTCTTTGCTTGCTTCTGGAACTCTTCATTTCACTTTCTTTCTCTGGCCCTCTCTTTTACTCTCCTTATTTTCTAGCTCTTTCTTAAATGTCTCCTCATCATCTCGCTCACTCTTTCTCTCACTCACTCCCTCTCTCTTACCCTCTCTCACTCTTTTTCTCTCTTTGCGAAGATGTATCATCACCGCTCCTGCCATGGCTGCGAATCATCTCGAATAGCAGCAAGCTGGCATTGCCCCGGGGGAAAAATTGCTTCCGTACTGCAGCTAGTAAAGGAATGACAAATAGTGGGGATAAGCAAGAGGGAAAGATGGAGTGAGAAATTGAGATAAAGAGATAGAGACTGTCAGAGCATGATTCAGAGATACAGACAGACAGAGCAAGATAGAGAGAGAGACAGCCAGAATAAAGGGTGAGAAAAAAAGGAGGACAAGGAATGATGAAAAGAGAATTAGAGAAGAATGGGAATTTAAGAAAGAAATAGATTCTGAATTTCTTACCAAAGGCAAGCATCCTCTTTCCCACTCGCTGAGGAAAGCGTCCAATTTTTGTATTAGAGCGCTTTTTAGATTAGACAGACGTCATGATTTTGGGGACACATTAATGTATTCATGTCGACGATGAGATGGGGAAGACAACAGTTAATAAAAGGGGAGAAGGAACTGAGAGAGAAAGAGAGGGAGTGGATAACCGAGAGATAGGAAGGAGGAAGACAATGAGAGATCAAATGAAAAGGAATGATGAATTTACCGGCAGTGACGAAGGGGCTCGCGGCACCGTTGAAGACCTCGTGGCGCGTTTCCATCGTTGCCAGGAGGAACGAGAGAAAGATGAAGGAAAAGAGAGGAGAAAGATGGAGAGAGGGGAAGAGAGAGAGAGGAGCGAGAGACAGAGAGAGAATGAGGAAGAGAAAGAAAGAAGCTGGGCCAAAAGACGAAGGATATGATGAAGTCGCCCGTCTCTCTGCTTCTCTTCTCTTTCACCCTCGTCTCCTCCTGCAATTCCATGTCATCACATCCCGAAATGGCCCGCGTCAAAATGAATGTCTTCCACGGCTTTCCATCTCATTATGCCATGGCAGACAAATATGTATAATTAACAGACCCTCGCGAAAAACAGAAAAGAACGAGACTTTCATGTGATAAGAATGACGAGAATGTGCGTGGTATGTGTAAAAAGCCGCGATTGTTGGACAGTTGCGTCTTAAAAAGTAAATGTGTAAAAAGCCGCGATTGTTGGACAGTTGCGTCTTAAAAAGTAAAGATTCAACCTCGTGAATTAAGCGAGCAATCACAACGAGAGTGAGAGAATGAGAAAGAGAGGGAGAGAGAGAGAGAGCGCGAACACGAGAGAGCAAAAGGAAGGGAGAGAGTAAGACTCGTGGTGACATGACGGAATCTTGTTTGGAAGACGACATCCAAGCAAGTGCCAGAGCCAAATACCACTTGCAGGTTCGAGAGGGAGAAGAGAGAGAGAGAGGGAGAGAGAGAGAGGGAGAGAGAGGGTTTCACAGATTGACATGGTTATATTATCTATAATAGTGTGACTACATCCACTGAACGACGGATCATTTACAGAATTCTTTAATTTCTAGAATTAAATTCTGGAGCCGAACGAGTGCCAAAGGGTTTGTTTAGGTGGGGCGGTGGCAAAACATCGAAATGGTTCAGCAAGAGTTGAGAGAGAGAGAGAATTAGAGAGATAGAGATGGAGAGAAGAAGCAGAGTGTTCCAAGGGGGTACCCTTGGAATGACATTTTTGAAGAGCAAACGAAAGAAGATGTACGGCATGAAGAATATTCAATGTGTTGATGACGTCAAATGAATGCTTGAAATAATAGATGAAGACAAGGTGCGCATGGGGAGAAAGATGAGAACAGATAAAAAGAAGATAAGAAGGACAAATAACAGTAAGAGTTTTCCAAAAAATGAGGACTACTGGACATCATGTTATCAAAGGAACATTTTAACTGACTATTCTTGTTGCCGCGTGGTTATTCAAACAATATTCTCACAAGTCATTTCCCGTACGAGATACAGAGTTGTACACAATTATGTGGCTTCTGAAATTTGTAGGCAGCTCAACTGGCTCTTGCGACAGCGGGAGCGAAGAGAGAGAGAAAGAGAGAGACAGAGAGACAGAGAGAGAGAGAAAGAGAGAGAGCGAGTGATAAGGAAGCTGAAAAAAGGATTTGCAAGTTCTGCATGTAGAAGCAGGAAGGGAAGAAACTCATTCGTCATCTTTCTACGCAGATCGAAGCATCTGCACATGTCAAGCAAAACTTTTCGGAATCTCGAACTTGCATCACTTTCTATCTCACACGCTTTCGCTGTCTCTCACTCTCTCACTCTCTCGCTCTCTCGCTCTCTCGCTCTCTCATTCTCTCGCTTTTCTCTCTTCGCTCCTTTTCCATAACTTTTTCGCATCAATTTTTCCATCTTATCCAATCACCCGCTGGACTCGGTCTTCTGTCCCGTTTCTCTCCTTATAACATTCTCTTTCCCTTCTCATATTTTTCTCGACAACTGCTCTGCCTTCCCCGGTCCTCCTCCAATTAGCGTGCTTTGTCAGTGAGAAATCTGTAAGGATGAGCCTCCTTTCTCTACTTCCCTTCCTCACCCTACCGCTCCCTTTCTTGTCTACTCTCTCTCTCTCTCTCTCTCTCTCTCTCTCTCTCTTTCTCTCTCTCAAATGCTCGGTGTTTCTTTATTCCTCAGCTTATGGCCTCCGCACTTTATATCATTTTTTCTTCATAATTCCGATAGTAAGGACTAACGAAGGGACTCTCAGTGGCACAGTCGTAGAAGAAGGGAGATTTCTGCTTCCTTTTAACATCTCTTCAAACGAATATGCAGGATGCTATGGAGACGGGGCAGAGAAAGGAAAAAGAAAACGACACAAAAAACAATGGGATGACATGCGTGCCATAACTTCTAGTCGACCTTTCAATATGAGGATGTCTGAATTGCTCCAGATCTCTCTGTATTGTGCGATTTAGGCACGAGCAGAACGATCATTTCGAGCTGAAATATCTGATAATATATTTTATAAGAAATTTTCACAGGAGATAAATCTTTCTGAATTTTGACTTCAACATTTTCAATTTATCCTCCTTTGGTGAAATCCCCTGAACTCTAATTTGTATATGTAACTCCACGAAGAGTTTTTGATAAAAAAAATGTAGTGCACAGTAACGGCGTTCGCATAATTTGTATGGTTAATTAATACTAATTATGAGATGCTAGAAAGCTAGCAAGTAAAACGTTAAAAGCACGAAGCATCCAAACAAAATTATCATTATTACACCCACAGCTAAAATATGTTGGAGGATGAAGAGTAGATATTATTAAGTAAAGAACGACCAAAGCACCACGTGGAGGGGAAATGGAGGGAGGAAGCGGATGGGTGGGAGGGAGGAATCAAAAGCAACTATAATATGAGCTTGGCCTTCATGCGTGCCATGTCCCGACAACATTCGCCAGATGGCAGAAGTTGTTCTCTCTCTCTCTCTCTCTCTCTCTCTCTCTCGCACTCTCTCTCTCACTCTCTCTCTCTCTTCTTTCATCTTTCTCTCCGATGCCCCCTGCCCCATGTTCTAACCCTCCTTTCCTTCTACCCATGTCTTTCTTCGTATTCTCCTGTTCAGTATGATTGCGAGGGCATCGAAGGAAATAATAGAGTGCGCTTGGAATATACATAGAATGAGCGAGAGAGAGAGAGGGAGAGAGAGAGAAAGAGAGAGAGAGAGAGAGAGAGAGAGAGAGGGAGAGGAAAGAGATGTGATGAAGGGAAAGTATAAGAGAGAGAATGAAGGAGGAAAAGAAAGGATAGGATGTGAATGGAAAGACATCATCGGCCTCAGGCGCCCCTCGGCAATCAAGGATTAGATTTCGCGGCGTGCTCCCGTCGACACTTTTACTCTGAAGACCGGCCTCATTTCTGTCGGAGGAGACGTCCTCGGGTAACAATGGCAGGGGGAGAAGACAGAGGGAAAGAGAGGGAAAGAGAGAGAGAAGATTTTAGAGAACAAGGCAAAGATATCAAAAGGGGAAGAGGTTTGCGAATAATAAAAAAAAGAAAAGATAAATAAAACAAATGGACAAAAGGAGAAAAGTCGAGAAGGAAAAGGACTCATGCATTCCTTCCTTCTTTCTCTCACAAATGTGTAGCGAAAGCGAAATCAGATGACTGCGAAGATAATAAAGAAAAGGAGAACACGGACGACGTCTTTTCTGCTTCGCTCTTTTAGTCAGTGTATTTCTTCTTCTCTCTCCTCTCACATGTCTTTTTCTACTCTCTCTCTCACTTCTCTCTCTGTTTCTCTTTATCTCCCTCTTTCTCTCCTTCTGCTCTTCTTCTCTCTCTATTTTATTCTCCACTGCTGATCTCTGTGCATATCACACGTTGACATTGTCGAGGAACGAAGAGAAGAAGAATGACGCACGCTGCATTCGAGAGGTGGCAAGTGGACTCAGCAACGAAAGGGGTCGACAAGGGGTCTGGCAACCTCTTTCTCTCTTCTTCTTCTCTCTCTCCCTCTCTCTCTCTAACTCTCATCTCCCTGCCCACTCTAGTATTCCTCATTCACACGAATCCATTATGGGCAAGAGCCCTTCCCTGGCAAATCTATAACCCTTCAAGCACTTCACTCTCCACAGCGCCTTTCTTCCCCTTCCGCCCAATCTCAGCACAACAACTTACTCTAGACGAAGAAGCTTAACACGAGTTACTGCGCTGTGCATAGTGTATTTGAACGTAGTCTAGAAAGAGAGAGAGAGAGAGAGAGAGAGGGAGAGAGAGAGGGAGAGAGAGAGAAAGAGAGAGAGAGAGAGAGAGAGAGAGAGAGGGGGAGAGAGAGAGAAAGAGAGAGAGAGAGAGGGAGAGAGAGAAGAAGAGGAAGAAGAAATATCTCCTTAGATTCCACACAGAAAATATACATCCAAAAATCTATAATAGAACAAGTCAAAAGAATCAGACTGCGAGAAGATAGACGAGATCATTCAGAAATATTTAGAATCAAGGCCTATTATACAAGACTGGCTAGAAACAGCTGGTGGGTGAGACTGGAGAAGGGCAAAAGGAGTTTAGCCATTTCTTCTCTTCTACGGATGCTAGGCTAAAAACACGCTAGTTCGAAACTACTTTAAGCAGAGGAACGAGAAGAGAAAGAGAGAAAGAGAGCGAGAGAGAGATAGAGAGAGAGAGCGAGAGAGACAGACAGAGAGAAAGAGTTACACGTGAGCGAGAGTGTGTGGTGAGAGAGAGCTGCAAAGTCGTTAGAGTGCACGCGAACGAGGAGAGTGCAGGAAGTGAGAGGGAGAGAGCGCCAGAGGTGTGTCCCTTTTACGAATTTGGCCAGAGTTGCCGCGGGCAGAAGTATGCGTGTGGAGGAAAGAGCAGAAGGCCCATCAGGGGGGTCGCTGAAAGGAGATGGAATGTAGCGGAGAAAGAGAGAGGAAAGGAGAGATAATATATTCGAGAGTGAAAGAGATAGAGAATATAGAGATGGTTAGAGAACGAGTGAGAGAAGGAGAGAGTGGTGACACCGCAGGGGAGGGAGGGGGGAGGACACCCCCCTTCCGGGAATGAACAGGGCAGGAGTGACAGATCGATGGTTGCGCTGCCCTCGAGCGTGTGAGCTTCTTCTCCTCTCGCGCAGTAAGCGTCGCCAGTTATGGCTCTCTCTCTTTATCTTTATGAGATTTCTCTGCTTGGCTGGCGTCTCTCCCTCACTCGTTCTCTTTTTGATTCTCACGCTCTTTCTCTCTCCCCCTCTCTCTCTCTAATATGTGAACAGAGATGAACGGAGCTCCCATACACGTGGGCTTCATGCACTTTGCAGAAATATTCCCATGTCTGCAAGTGCACAGATTGATTGTAGCCGTGATGGAGAAGAGTTCATTTCGAGATGCAAGGACAGCCGTCTTCATTTGTATGAACACGAATGGACTTCATACATTTTCTTCGACTCAACTAAAAAGAAGCGGGTGCAATTGGAGAAAAAAAAGAGAAGGTTCCACTTGGCACACCCTTCACTTCTTATTCGGCCACCACACTTTGCTGTCGATTCGCTTCTCAAAGTTCCACCTGAAATACTTGATCCTTGTTCTCTATTCCAGAGGGAATTTGCGAAAAGACAGATTGTTATTAGCAACAGAATGACAGGTTGTTATTAGCAAGAGCAACGGATTTTCCAGTGTACTGACCAGTTCTCATCATTGATATGCGTGTCATCCAAATTGGACCATCGAACAGTGAGCGGAGCGATGGTTGGAAGAGCAACCGGGTGGCCTGCATTCATGCAAAGACATATTATGTGCATACATTTATCGCCTTTCTATTTGAGGATATATGTATGTGAAGATAAATATATATATATGCATATTTTGTGCTGATTTCTCTAGGAGTGAAGCGTTAGAATGAAAGGGCGACCGGGTTTGACAGGCTTGGCGGCTGCGAGAAGCGGCGCCTGAATCAGGGCGACATCCGAGCCGAACCAGTCCTGGGCGTAGCTCCTCTGTAACACATTTCATTGCTGCTTCCCAGTTAGATCTCGCAAATAAAATGTTCCACCAATTTCCAGCCTCTTTCAACTGTTCCGCGCTCAAATTACCCCTTGTACAAATGGAGTCCAAATTCCACGCATTTTTCTTCTAACATTAACGCTTCCGATAGGACCAACCAGGTATGGGGTCATCCAAATCACATCTTCAGTTTTCTTCACATCTTCAGTTTTCTCTCTCGATATTATGACGAAAAACGAATGAATTTTATATGGCGTGGAAAAAAGAAGAAGGGATATAGTACACTTTTGAAGGGAGGATGGACGGCCTTGAAGATGTACGGGGAGTACTCGAGATCCGCTGCACTTTGAGAGACGACTGGAGAGGGGAAGCCGAGGAGGACGGAGAAGACGACAGCGAGGAAGAGTGCGACAGAGAACGGCATTCTGCGAACTAACTTAATCATAGTATATAATTGGCCCCTAACATTACACTGTAATTGTGAACATCAATCAACTTGTCATCAGAAAGTGATGTCATTAATCTCGTAGTCACGATGAACTGAAAGGATCAGTGAAGGCCACTCTTCTCATGAAAATGATAGAGAAGCGAAAAGAGATTACCGTGATTGATTGAAACTCAACGAAGAGTTACTGATCACATCTAGGGACGAACCGCGGGCTTCATAACAATTCAAAATCTGGTAATTTTCTTTGCATTTTATAGTTATTTTTAATATATGCACAAGGAAAAAGGTATCCCCAATAAGCTGTAATTTTACCACTTCTTTCCAAAATAACATTCCCGACTTTGTTTGTTGAATAGATAATTATCTACTTGAAAGTATCTATTCAATCTACAGATATGCACTTGTCATATGGTTCATAAAAAAGACGGAGGGAACAAAATGAGGAAGGCGTAAACATGAAATTGTTCAAGTAATCAAAATGAGGAAGGATGAAACATGAAATTATCAGCTATTCATTTTTCGTTTAAATCAGCTGATTATTAGGCGAAAGTGATAACCGACTGGCAGTGATAATGAAAATGTCGAGACGAGTCAGAGACGAGACGTCAGAACGAGTTTATCCCTAGTGCTTCTCCTCTCCTTCTTGCTGTAACTTGCGCAGTCACTTCATTCTTTCTTTTTCTGTACTTCTTCCTTTTTTCATTTTCAAATATTCTTTTGTATATTTTATTTTGTATCCCATATCCCACACCCAATGGTGATGCAGATACTTTCGTTCTCATTTGCACTTTCCTTCCGAGGAAACATGAGAAAATATCGGAAGTGAGAGGAATATCGTTGAACGCTGATATTGGATTGTCCTTGGGACACAAGGTAAATGCAAGGAAAGTTATGGAATGGAAGCGGGGATGCTGGTGAATGAAAAAGAGAAATAGATGAGGAGAGAGGGAGAGAGAGAGAGAGAGAGTGAGAGGGGGGGGGGTTGGAAGAGAGCGATCGAGGGCAAGGGTTAAATGGAAAGAGAGATAGATGATATAACAAAGAGGTTGAACGTGTGATGAACTTGAGCATCCTCATGCCGAGAGAAAGATAGAGACAGAGGATGCGGAGAGTGAGGAGAGGGTGAGAGAGAAAGAGAGATTTGATGACTGCGGCGGGATTATAAGCGTGCGAATATTTGATGTCCGTTTCCATTCTCTTTAAATCAACCACAGAAGCACTGGTAGAGGTGGCAGAAAGAAGATTACTGAGTTTTGCCGCTCGAAACTTATTACCTTTACCACCTTTTAACTTCCGCTCGCCTTTTCGTAGCTGTAATTCAATCTCTCTGAAATAGTTCAGAGAATTTTTCTTTTTTTTACTGTTATAGAAAAAACGTCATCGTATGCAACAATTTTAAATAATGAAATTCGGATACGTTTATTATTCAACACTATAATTCTTTGTTATTTGTTCAGAGAGCGTGGACAGCAAAATGCAAAGTGTCGTTTTGTTTGATCAGTCGAAGTAAGTAACGAGTGTGCTTAGAAACTGTTCATGCAAGAGGTGTGGTGAGAGAGATGAGAGAGATCATGAGAAAGTGAGCATAGAGAAGATAGAGGGAAATAATGAAAGAAAGTCAGAGAGAGAGAAAGAGAGAGAAGAAAGAGAGAAGCTTGCAATGATGAGTGATTCTGAAGAGGCGTTGATCAAACGACGGGAATGGAGCATGCGGAGAAATGGAGAGAAAGAGAAATGCAGAAATTAAAAGAGAAGGAATCGAAGAAAAGGGCAAATGAATGTACCTTCAGCAGTACTTTTGCTTATCCCTAACACCGTCGTAAATTGTGCAAGTGAAAGATCTGGGGAGGGAGACAGAGATTGTGTGGGTGTTTGAGAGATTATTTTGGACGCTAGAGGAATAAGTCTTGCGTTATTATATTTTCATATGAATAGTCCTTGAATAGTCCTTGTGTTTTCTTCCTTGTGTTCGCTCCTACTCACGATAGTGAACAAAGTATTGTAAATATAAACTCATGATTTATTCTCGCTAGTCTTCTTTTAAAATGTTTATGCTTATGGTGAATTCTTGTTCCTCCGGCCACGACTATTGGTTTTAAATTTCATATTTCCGCTTTATCTCTAATTGTCTTCTCTCCTCTCTGCGCTATCTTTCTCTCCCTTCTCTCTTCCTCTCTGTTTTCTTTCTCTTCTTCTCTCCTCGCTCTCTTCTCTCCCCCTCTTCTCTCTACCTTTTCACTCACCCACAGTCAGCTTAATATCCTCTTGATCACACCCTTGTTCTCATTGCCCTTATACACTGTCAGTTTGAGTGTAACCGCAGTGTGAAAGTCTATCGACAATGCCGTTTTCCATTCCCATTTGCATTCATCTCTCTACCTCTCTGGCTGTATTTCTCTCTCTCCCTCTTTCTCTCTCTCTCTCTCTCTCTCTCTCTCTTCTCTCTCCCTCTCTCCCTCTCTTGTCACATCTCTGCCTCGTCTCTTTCTCCCTTATCCTCTCTTCATCTCCCTCGTACACTCTCCAATTCTCTAAAGTTTTCTCTGTTGCCCGCAATTTCTGCTTCTTGATCTCCATTTCGCCTTTTGTCACCTCTCTGAGACAGATTGAAAACATAGTCTGTATTTTCAAGTTTTTTGTTACTTTTTTCATATTCGTAAAAACAAACTACGTGCCAATGTGGTTGTTGAGGCGGATGACTCAATGTTTTGTTCTTCTCTTTCGTGAGCAGTGCAAAACCTGAATGACTGATTGCTCGAATGCTGAAAGATGCTGAAACGATGGAATGCGGAATACCATAACTTCAACAAATAATCTGGCTCAGCTTTATCTGTAGCGAGAATTTTACTTTATTGACAGGGAGATTCGTATGCTTTGCAATCACTTTCTCTTCTGAGTCAAGCAAATTTGCATAATTGAAAATTTGCTTGTTACTATCTTCAAGTTCTCCTAAATTTGATATATGCAGATCTGTATGAACAAACAGCGCTGCAACTGCATCATGCAACTCTAATACATCTCTCTACTTCTCTTTCCCTCTCTCCCTCTACATCTCTGTGCCTCCCTCTCACTCTCCTTCTTTGTTCATTTCTCTATCTCCCACTCTGTGCTTCACTCCCTTTCCCCCATCTCCCCCTGTCTCTCTCTATCTCTCCCTCTCGGTTCTTCTCAAACTACGTTTTCTCCCTCTTGTCTGAAAATGGAGCCCTTTTCAGGATGCGGCTTCTTTTGTCTGCCATCGTCTTCTTCACAATCCTTGCTACGATTGCCATCGCTCAATACCGCGAAAGTAAGTTCCTTTTAACAAGAAAAAAAACATTCATTTATATTGTGAGAGCCGTCGAGGGAAGGGCAGCGAAGGTTGTGTGAGACGTGAGGTGAGGCGGGTAGAGATATTTATTACGAGAGGGAGGGAGAAAGAGAGAGAGAGAGAGAGAGAGAGAGAGATGAAGTTGCAAACGAATGAAGGTACGAGAAAGAGTTGTAGACTGACACTGCAACTCTGGCTAAGCGGACTTGCATAATACTCGTACGAGGGAGTTCATAGAAGAAAAGAGACAGAGATAGGCTTCGGTCAAACGAGGTATTGCCAGAAGTTACGATCAAACGTCATATTCAATTCCAACTGCTTGCTACTACACTGCGGTATTTGACTCGTAGAGTCAAAGATCATTCAACTTGTATGCAGAGCAGATGAAGAAAATATCTACATACATATGTATGTACATAAAAATATGTAATTATATTAGCTTTTCAGATAAAATGAAATAATGATTATCAGATCAAATCGAGTTCTGGAATACACTCGGCCACGCCCACATCGACAGGCGAATCAAACTCTTCGGAGCACAGCACAAACGTCATTTCTTTTCCCTCACTTTTCTTCTCTCTTTCTCTATATGAATGTATGTATTACATAATATAACATTTTGAGAACAGCAAAGAACGGGGAGATTTCAGCTCCAAAGAATGTGATCTTCTTCCTCGGAGACGGAATGGGCCTTTCAATGGTGACTGCTGGCAGAATAAGCAGGGCAGAAAAAGATGGCTATATCTACCACAATGAGCCATTCGCATTCGAGAAGTTTGACTTCGCCGGACTTGTCAAGGTTAGCATTCTTTATTCTACTTGTTTATCAATATACATGTCTAATGACTTTTTAGACAGCTTCGTATGACTTCCACACGACGGACTCTGCTGCCGGAGCAATGGCTCTCTTCACTGGTCACAAGGTCTGTGCGAGAGAGAGAGAGAGTGAGGGAGAGAGAAAGAGAAAGAGTGAGGGAGAGAGAAAGAGAAGGAGTGAGGGAGAGAGAGAGGGAGAGTGAGGGAGAGAGTAATATCAAGTGGAAGTTATGATTGTTTTGAGGTGGAGCAGAACTCTCTTGGCAGATTGCCAGGAATGGGTGGGAAGTGTGCGGAAGGAGAGAACGCGCACATCAACGACGGCATTGCTGAGCTCGCGCTTGCCAAGGGTCACTTTTATTTTTAAATGTCTAATTTTTATATTGAACTGTGAGCCTTCTATTTTTTGTACCTACTATTCTATTACAAATAATCATTAATTGTAATTAATACATTATCTTCTCACCATAAATACTAACTAGAACGTTGTTATTACTTTGAGGAATGTCGGTTGGCGTTGTCACAACCACAAAGATTACCGACGCAACTCCAGCCGCTAATTATGCCAAGGTATTTATTTATTTATATTTTGCGGTTCAAAGACTCTTGATTAATCGCAAACCGAATTCTTCGCCATCTTCATGAGTATCTTTCCGTCGTCCTATCTCCATTTGTCTCCTTCCAATCTTCGTTTCTTTCCCAGGGAGTGCATCGTCAGATGGACCACGACGTCGCCGCCAGAATCAACGGCACTCAATGCACGGACATTGCACAGCAGATCCTTCGGTATCCAGCAAACAAATTCGCTGTGAGTCTCAGAAAGAAAGAGTTTCCTTGTGAACTTCCGGAAGTCTCTTATTAAATATCGTATTCGTTGAGGTTCTCATGGGAGGAGGCAAGCAATACTTCACTCCAAAGGAGAACAACGGCCTTCGCGGGGATCAGCGAGACATCACAAAGGTAGGCATGAGCACAGCCTTAATCACTCCATTTTGCTCCTTCTGGGCGCATAAAATGATCATTTCAACACAGGAATGGAAGGAGCTCGAGGGCAAGAGAACTTATCTCTCCAACATTAAAGAGTTCAACGACCACGAACCTGAGCACGGCGAGCAAGTACTTGGTCAGACATTTTCACCGTCTTTTAAATCATTTGACAAAAGAATGAAAAGACCTTTCTCATGTCATGCAGGCTTGTTCGCTAAGGACAACTTCAACTATTACTTGTTCGAAAAGGAGGCGAAGAAGAACGAACAGCCGAGACTGGTCGACATGGCAAAGAAGGCACTCTCCGTGCTGAAGATGCAACACAACGACAACGGATTCTACCTCATGATTGAGGGTCATTTTCTTTTAATTAACCTTAAAGTTGTTTATATTACCTTGTATACAAACACAATTTACTTGATGATAATTAAACAGTTTATTGTTATTATTATTAATTTGAGGCGGTGCCATCGACCTTGCCGAGCATGACAACATGATCCACCCGGCGGCCGAGGAGCTCAGCGAGTTCTCCATCGCCATCGAAGAAGTGAGAAAATGTCCAACAGTTCACTTTTTCATATTATCTAATTGAAATCAGCACAATAACCAACTATCATAACATCGAGAATGATTCAATGCTGCCGCTGGATTGAGATTCGCAAGCTCATTGATGAGGACACGTTGATTGTCGTGACTGCTGACCACGCCCACGCCCTCACTCTGCCCGGCTACGTCCACAAGAACAACAGCATCTACAGTAAGTACATTCATTTGGTTCGTTAATGGATCAATACAGTTTTGAATTACCGCCATGAAAGTGTTCTTCTTATTGAGACGCCGAGGTGGAGGAGCCGGATATGAATGTGGACGGCTTGCCTGTGCCGAGCCTCCACTTCGCCACCGGCCCCGGTTACAACACGTCGCGCAACTACACTGCCGAGCAGGCTGGCAAGTCCTTCTTTTTCTGTCTATTTCTCTTTTATCTTTACGCATGTAGTTTTTGCCCTCTCTTGCTTGGATTTTGTTGTTTTTCAAGACTTTCAAGTACCGAGAGAATGAATAGCAAGATCGGTTAAGCGGACTCTCACTTCAAACACCCGGCTGCCTACCCGACTGCCTGGGGAGCCCATGGAGGAGAGGACGTCGGTATCTGGGCTCAAGGACCGTACTCGTGGTGCGATCTCAGCAGAACCCTTCCACTTCTCCCTAACACTCCCTTTTCCAGGCTGTTCTCTGGATCGATCGAGAACACGCAAGTGGCCTACACGATCAAGTTTTTGCTCTGTCTCGACAAGACTCAGCCCAACTTCTGCAACATTCAAAACACCGCGGTTCCCGACGCGCTCATCGGCAACATTGAAGGTACGGTATCGTTAGCACCCAATGTGCACTTCACTTGAACACAGTTATGAGGCATATGTATAGAACTGATACGGTACACAAATGTCCCGCATATAAGGACATAAATGTTCAGCTCCGGGACAATCCCTATCGGGCGGAGTGGTTGCCGTGATAGTGGTGCTGTCCCTGCTGGCCCTGATCTCTGCGCTCTCCACTGCCTTCTTCGCCTTCCTCGTCTTCACACGCAGCAATCGTCGTCTCCAAGACAGCAACTCCTTCTCCATGCAGTCTCCTAAATTGTAGAAATAAGACCATTTCATTAGCAATATAATTTTGAATTCACACGACTTACTTGTCTATTCTGCATATTAAAAAATATCAGTTTCCAAACAAAATAAATCTAACTGAGCCTTTTTAAAAATTTTCCTTATTTCTTCCCATTTATTCTTCCTTTGTTTCGTTACTTTCGTGATTGATCATTCTTTTGTCTGTCTTGTGCAACTCGGTGGTAAGCAGATGCCGGTGTAACCGTGATACTTTATTTCTATGAAAGTTGTGCCCTATTTCTGTGTATGGAAGAAGACACTCAAACTTCTGCAGGAATAGAGCATTGCCAACCCTTGCTCAACGACATTGTCTTTGCCTTCCGTATATCTTGTAAATGTGATACTGCTTGGAAGATCATAGACCAATAGGAGTGAAGACTTTCTCAGGATGGAAGACCCTTTCTGCAAAGAATGGCAGAATGATGAAAACGTATTTTATGCCTTTGGAATTCTGTGATTTACTTCTATAGAGAGCGTACTTATTTGTAGATAAAAAGTTAAAAGGAAATAAACGACGATAATTGCTATAGTTGGCAAATATTAAAATTGTGAATGGCTTTTCTTTTATTTGGTGAATGGTGATGAAAGGGAAGACAGAAAGCGAAGGAGAGGAAGGAGAACAGAAAGAGAAGGGGACAGGATGGCATTGCTGCCAGCTCCGTTGTTTGTGCAAGGATATTGTTTACTGAGCGTGTATGTACATGGAGAGAGGAAAGGGCACACGCACTAAAGCCAAGTCGGGATTCGCCTTTCCCATTTCTCTCTCTCTCTCTCTCTCTCTCTCTCTCTCTCTCTCTTTCTCGATCTCTCTTCTCCCTATCTCCCTATTTTTTTATACGCACAATATACATTTATTTTGTTGTCGTTGAAATATTCCAATTCTCACAAGCTTCCGCTTCTTTGTCTCTCACAGCGGTTAGTGTTCGCTCTCCGTCTCGATACCCCCTCTCCCCCTCCCTATCTCTCTCAATCTCTCTCTCTCTCTCTCTCTCTCTCGACTCTCATTTCCTCTTTGACATGGATCGTTCATTTCACCCCATCTTCAGAAGCTTCCTTTCCTGCGTGCCACCCAGGATGGCATCTTTTTGTTTCATTCCATGTACCACAAAAACGGGAAACCCTCTCATCTTCTCTCTATCTTACACAGTTTTTTTCTCTCGCTCTCCTCTTTTCTCTCTCCATCTCTCATCCCTCTCCCCTTCTCTCTCTCTCTCTTTCTCTCTCTCTCTCTCTCTCCCTCTCTCCCTCACCTCACCACTCTCTTTCCTTCGCCGGTGGTTTCCATTTCTTCCGACGTCAGATTCCTCTTTCCTTTCCTGGCACCTTTTTCGACATCATTTTCAGTTTTGTTCCATGTGCTCGTTTAAGTTCCATTTCCATTCCTGAATGTTCCAAACCAATGTACATACACCTGCACAATGTCGCAAAATTTGTTCTCTTCAACAAAGTAATTTTAACCTTGTTGCATCCAAGTGGATTATCCACACAAAGCATGATTACTCTTTTATAATGCTTTGACACCGAAGACAACTCTTTCCATGCACAAGAATGACCCACTTCAGTGGCCGTTCAAAAATGGCTCATCTAGAAATTCCACTTTGTCGAATGCATTCCACTGAGCACGCGCTCTTCTTCCGCTTCAAAGAACAAAATGGGGAAGAGAATGGAAGAGATGGCAGGAGGAGTGAGTTATGGACGGAAAAACGACAACATGGTGGAGAGGAAGAATACTTAGTAAAACCATGGAAAATGTGAAAATAGCTTAACCGGTAGAAAGTGTATACCTTGGACAAGTCCAGGATGACAACCGGAAAACAACGAAAATAACAATGATTTCAGTTATGACTAAAGACACCTAGGTCTTTCCCTCAAATTACAACGGACTTCCACGAAAAGAATAGCACACAATTGTGCAATAATGCCTGGGTGTTTGCTTTTGCTTTAAAGGTGGTATCCGCGAAAAATATCTTCTTCCTTTATCGCCAATATGATCAAGTTTGAGCTAAAAGATGTGGTCTTCTTTCGTGGTATGTATGCTTAATTTTTACAAGTACATTCAATTGTCCATTGTAGAGTAAGTATTTGCGAGGGTGTTTTAAGCTATAGAAAAGATGCAAGACTTTCTCACTTTATCTCACACCTTTAGCGGTGCGAAACAAAAGGCTGTTGCGCATTCTGCGAAAGTCGCGGTGTTGCCTGCGGAAACGAGAGCCATGAAATGGAACTGGCAGTCGAAGAGTCCTCCGCTCCCTCCTTCTTCTCCTCTCCCCCCCCCCTCCGGCTTCTCCTCTCACCCAACAACTTTCTTCTTTCTTCTTGCTAGCTACATCTCGGCAGCCTTCTGTTGCTTGCGCGAGAATGTGTAAGTGGAGCAAAACATGTGCTGAATGTATGCAGACATTTGTGACGTTTCAAATCTTGTTTTCTATATATAAACGCGAAGCATCGGATAATTGGGACGTAACTTGTTGCTGCTTAAGCTTCTCAGAGTAATGTAAAGATGAAACCAAGAATCCCGAATATTCTTTGAAAGTGCTGCGTGTTTTCTTCTATTTTTACAATTTCTCATAAATTGCATACATTCCCAGCATGAATGTTTTCAACAAGGTTCTTGGCAAGTATTCCAATTACCATTAGCATAATTGTTTAAACTTTTTGGCGCTAATTAACGTTTTCAAAGAAGCCTTCGTATAAAGAAAGCCGTAATGGCGAGAGGTGAAAGGAGAGAGTGGTAATATTGTGAGATATGTACATACAGAGAGGGAGAGGATGAAAGATCTATTGAGAGAGAGAGAGAGAGAGAGAGAGAGAAGGGAGAGGAGAGAGTTAAAATCTGTTTGTAGTGGGTGAATTGCTTTCTTTGCTCGTTCATGATTCGTTGATTAGATGACCTCCTCCTGTTGATTCTTAGTGACCATCCCGGGATGCTCCTGAAAAACTCATTCAACACGACTTCCTCTTTTCTACCTCAACAACAAGTCACTTAGCGAAGGAAAATATATATGGGAAGGAGAGAGAAAAAAGGGAAAGGGAGGAGCGAGGAAGACGGAAAAACGGAGAGAGAGAGAGAGAGAGGAAAAGTAGAAAAAAAAGAAAAGAGCCGCGAGAAATGCAAAGTGGTGCTTTCTCTCTGATTGTTTTGAACGAATCTTTGAAACTTTCCTTCCATAGAAACATCTCCAGGAAAGTGTGTGAACTTTGGATGCAATGAACAATGCGATTGTTGTGACTTCACCAAGAGATCTTCTTGATGGTTCATGGAATCTTCGTTTCATATTTTCTTCGCTAGTTCGTAAGAGTTGAACATTTATTGGATTGCACCTAAGCACTCAATTTTGCGAGAGAAGTTCTTGTCTTCCTCCCCGCCAATAAATGGAAAGCGTCAGCAACTCGAATTGTGCGATTCCCAGCATTCTTCAAATGTCTTAGTACACATTATAAACTAATTTTTCTTCGCATCTTCGCTATGAGGCGCCAGATAAAGAGAGAGAGAGAGAAAAGGAGAGAAAGAGAGAGAACGAGAGAGTGAAAGAGAGAGAAAGTGCGAATAAACTGAGCAGAGCATTGGTGGACTTTGAAGCATTTTGGCAGCTCGCTTTGTAAACGTTGCCTAAAGAGATATTCTGGTGTGGCCTCTGAGACAATGGAAGGGATCACATGAACCGATTAAGGGATTGACTGATTCCTCGTCTCTTTCTCCCTATCTCTCTTTATCTCTCTACTTTTCTCTCTCTCTCCCCAATAATTTAATCGTAATCTGATGACTGCCGTCATCAAAGATTGCAGCTGCCTTGCCTGATTCGGCTTAGAATCTGCTCGGTGCCTGTACACGGCAATTGTTTCTGAGACGATGAGATGAAGGACGCAACCTGCGTGCGTCAGCGTATCAGTGTACTGCGACCATGCATTCCTTATCAGTTCAAGACTTTTCCCTCTCTTTCTTTTTTTTTGCCTTTTTTTCTCGCTCTCCCATCTCTACTATCCCTCTCGACATTTCACAGACTCTTTCTCTCCCTCTCCCTCTCTCTCTCTCTCTCTCTCTCTCTCTCTCTCTCTCTTGTTTACTCTTCTTTCGTGGCATGCTTCACAACTCTTATCGACTATCAACATATATATTTTGAAGTGGCTTAATGTAGCCATAATTTACAATGGAGGACTCTCTACCTTCGGCCGACGTCTTAAAGATTGCTGGTGCTTTTGTGGTCGTTTTCATGAGAATCCAGAGAAACGATCCCAGCCTGGCGCTACGAAGAAAAAACTAATAAATAATTCAAAATAAGCTCAATTACCTCTTTCTAATAGCCTATCACTGACAATTCGGCAGCTGTCCTCGACAATAATTCCACTGTATTTTTATCAGCTTCTCGGGGCATCTGCGAACTGCCGCGGTTAGTGATGACGCAAATCATTAATAGGAGAGAAGAGAAGAGGAAAGAGAGAGAAGAGACGTGAGAGAAGCAGAGATGAACTATTTCTGGACTCTCGAAAAGTGCATAAGAGGAAGATTCTTATCACTTTGAGTGGGTTCAGCCTGCGAGACCGCACTTAACCCCACTCATTCATCTCTAAGGCATTTTCAAGTTAAAATATTAATTGACCTACTGCATCTTTTTGTAGTCTTTTTTTCCGTTGTTTCAGAAACTTATTGCTTTTATACTGTCTTGAGCAGCAAAATGTTTGCCAATTGTCTCTCACGGACTCGATTTCTTTGCGATTCATTCGCGAATTCAGTCTTCGCAGAGCAGGTTCTCCTGACTCTCAAGCTGATATCAGGTTGGTCATGAGGTCATGAGATGTACAAGAAAAGAGAAACTATTGAAAACTAAGACGAAAGTTTCGATGAAACTTGGCAAGCTTTAATGGAGAGAGGAAAAGAGTGAGGTAAACTTGCAAATGTGGAAAGGGAGGAAGACAGTGAAATGCGTTCCCTTGGGTACATTCTTTCGCCTTTTTTGGTCCGACAGATTTGCTGGATTCCTCGAACGTCAGTTTCCTGTCAGCAACAGAAAGAGAGAAAGAGAAAGCGAAAGAAAGAAAGATCGAAAGATGAAAGGGAAAGGGTGAGCAGAGACGAAGAATGAAGGAGAGACGAGTGAGAGCTTCCGCCTACTTGAAGATTATTCGAATGGAAAAGTTCGGGTCGTAGAAGCATCTAAATATTCATGGGTTCGTACTTGGCAATTTGTACTCTGAAAGTATGTATATATTTCAGAAGAGAACACGGCAACAAATACTCGCTTTGAATAACTAATCATTTTTGGCTGCAATACTTGCCCCTTCCGACTCTCTCTCTCTCTCTCTCTCTCTCTCTCTCTCTCTCTCTCTCATTCCCTTTACCAAGCTATGATTTCCAAAAAAAACTGGCACGAATAAAAAGAATTTAGAAAATATAAATGTATCTCCATGTCTATTCTGTTCATGCCATTTTCTTATTATTCGTATATTTATAGTTTTACTACTGTGTGCAGGTGTTTTTGTCTCATATGGTTGCATCTCTTCGCTAATGAGGAAAGGGCATTTATATTTAAGAAAAAGATCGCAGTATAAGTATTGAGAGAGGAAGAAGAGCGAAATCAGGAATGAGAGAATAAATGGCGTTGCTAGAGAAAGAGAGAAATTTGGAAAGACAGAGGCGATTGAATAGGCAAGAGTGAGAGAGATTAAGAGAGATAAAAAGTGAGAGAAAAAGAAAGTCCTTCTGGCCTCTGGCAGTGCGCGACGAATCGATCTCTCTCAAGGAGACCTCAGGGGTATGCTTAGCCCCGCCCCTTTTTCCTCTCGCAAACGACATCTCTATCACCTTTTCCATTTTTCTCTGTCTCTCTCCCTTCCCTCTCTACTTCCTTGCTTCTCACTCTCGCTCTCTCATCTCTCTTCTCTCTTCCCTCTCCCCCTCAACTTGCCTAAGAAGCATGCCTTCTGCCACCCTCACGTCGCCTTCAGAAGTGGCAAGTCGACTGCTGCCGCTTTAAGCTACAAGATTCCCGTTTTACAATTTAGATCTTCTTAATTATTACGTGTTGCTTGCCATTTAGCGAGCAAACGAGCTGTATTTACTTGTGTTGCTATACCCACATTTTTCTACTTTCAAGTCGAGTTGTCAACAAAATATACAAATGCATTGCCGATTATTTTAGCTGAAAAGGACTGCAGAATATTCTGCGTTTTACTTAAATCTATGTTTATTGTAAATCTTTGTTAAATTATTCCGAGAACTATATTGCACTCTCTAGAACTGATAAGTTATTTCGATTATAGTATCTCCCTCTTTTCTTCCCATTCCATTACTCGCTCTCTTTCCACACTGCCATCCTCTCTTTCTCTCCTGTCTACCCCTTTGAATTGCCCATTATGCCCGAAGTGGGAAACCGAAAGAAGTTGAAGAAGAAAGTTTGTTCGATTTGCGGCCCGAAAAGAGAGGGAGAGAGAGAGAGAGAGAGAGAGAAGGAGGGAGGGAGAGACAGAGGGGAAGGGAGATAGAGAGAGAGAGAGAGAGAGAGAGAGAGAGAGAGAAGGAGGGAAAGATGACGATGAGAGGACTCAGCGTACGCGACACGGCAGCCAGGCATTCCCGACTTTCTCAGCTCTCTCTGCATTCTTTTCCTTCCTAATTCTCTCTTCTCTCTCTATCACATCTTTCGCCCTCTTCCCTCTCTCGTTCTCCCTCTTTCCTTTCTCTTTCCCTTTCTTCTCTCTCTCTCGCAACTTCTGCTTTCTCCTTTCTGGACCGCTTTACTCCCAGACTTGGAGCCGTCGGCGTGGCTAGGGAAGGGAGTCCTCGGAGACATGGCCATTCTCCTCTCTCCGCCTCTCCATCCATCTTTCTCTTTCTCTCGCTCTCTCCCCTCTCGTCTCTCACTTATTCATGCTCACTCGCTCTCTCTCCTTCTCAATCTGATTTCTTCTCCTTGTTCTCTTCCATACTTTCTTTGGATCCTAACGTGCTTCAGCCGTCGGTGCACACTTTTCACTCATTAAAGTATTCTCCATCATTTTACGTTCTCTTACTCTCTTTCACCCTCTCTCTCTCTCTCTCTCTCTCTCTCTGTCTCTCTATGTCTCTATCTCTTTCGTTGTCTCCCTTCTCAGTCTCTCTCCAACTGCCATCGGCGTTCTATTCCTTAAAAAGGTTTCCTATCCGATTTCCCCGTGGCCGCGAGTGTCCTCTCTCATTATTCGTGTTCCTCCTCCCCATTCGTTGCAGGCCCATTCAGGAGCAGTTTATCTTACCTTTAATTCGAATTCCTTTTCGTCAAGAAGGAGAGAAAAGGCAAGGGAAAGAAATTTGAAGGCTGTCTACTTGCCTTCCCTCGATTATTTACGTAGTTTACTGGACTAAATCTGATTGTAGTATCATGTTATGCAAGTACTCATATTCATGCAACTATTCTGAATTGCGCAACCATCAAAATTTTTTTCAGAATTTTTGAAATTACATTTTTTATAAGCAAATTTCACTTGCATCTTGGACTTTTGAATCCTTTTACTTTGCTGAAAAATCAAGGTGTATGACTGACTAGTGTGATCGCTTATTGTTAGGTAACGAAAATGGGTGTCATTCTCCTTTAATGAGAGCCACCATATCTGCATATATACTCATTCCTTTTTAAATACATACATCGATAAGTCAAATGGCGCACATATGTGTGTATGTATCATGATGAGAAATTATCAATTATTAAATATGATGTAAGCTATGATATCGAAATCGTCCGAGCAAATTTATGGTCACAATTTAAGACTCATTCGTGTACAATTTACTATTGCCAGCCAAAAGAGAATGAAGGAAGAAGAATAAGGAAGGAAAATGAGAAGAGGAAAGCGGAAGAGAAGGAACAGCGAGCAGCCCTTTTCTCCCCCATAATCCTTCCTGATTTAGCAGGCTTCTTTCTGTTCACCTATGTTTCTCTCTTTCTCTCTCTCTCTCGGTCTCACTATTTCACACACATTCTCTCTCTCTTTCTTCCTTTAACATCCTCTTCCTTATCACCACTGTTTTGCTATTCCCTCACCTCTCTCCATGCTCATTTCTCGTCGTCCGCTTCCTCTGCTCCATGATCGATGTTATTGTTTTGGTTTTGCCTCACTTCATGCCTCGCATCGAAAACGAGAAGAGAATAGAAAGGATGAAGATGGAGAATTAGAAGGAGAGAGAAAAAGCAGAGAAGGAATAAGAAGAGACTTAGAGAGAGAGAGAGAGAGAGAGAGAGAGAGAGAGAGCATGAGAAGGAGTGAGACAGTGGAGACCCCGAGAGAGAGAGAGAGAGAAAGAGAGAGAGAGAGCATGAGAGCATGAGAAGGAGTGAGACAGTGGAGACCCCGAGAGAGAGAGAGAGAGAGAGAGAGAGAGCATGAGAAGGAGAGAGACTGTGGAGACTCATATGTGTAGAGAGAACAAGATAATATTCGAAAGCCGCTGGGCGTACAGCAGCGAAAAGGCCGCTTTACATACTCGGAGGGAGTGAAATAAGAGTGAGTGAGAGAAAAGAGACGGAGAGAGAGAACAGGAAGGAAGAGAGTGAGGAAGAAATCGAAAGACAGCTGCGATTCAACGAGGAAAATATAAGTCCATGTAGCAATTCTGATATATAAGATACCTACAAAAAAAAGAGCGGAATTGAGAGAGAGAGAGAAAAAAAGACGGATACTGAGATGAGAGAGGGGCGAGTGAGGAGGACAGGGAGAGAGGCAGAGAGAGAGAGAGAGAGAGAGAGAGGCAGAGAGAGAGAGTGGCCTGAATAGCCTTGCCACTCGCACAAAAAGACCCTCTCGCTAACGGGCCTCCGCAGAAGCTGCTCCGAACCCAACTCGCTATTTCCATCAATTTACTAGTCAACTGCTATTTCTCTCTATCATCTCTTTCGGTGGTCTCTCATTGTCCCTCTCGATGTCTATCTTTGACACTCTCCCTCTCTCTCTCCCTCTCTTTCTCCCTCTCTCTCTCCCTTTTTTTTCTCTCTCTCTAACTTATCACTCTTCTTCATTTATCTTCCCTTTTTGTCTTTCTTTCTCCCTCCCTGTTTTGGCAGCAAATTTTTTCCTCTTCATAGATGTACATACATATATAGTGCTTTACGCCTCAATAGTTACAATTTAGAAAACTGAATTGGCATATGCTTCCATGGGTCTGAAAAAAAGTGAGAGCGCTCTTTTTGCGTGGAATACCACCATATTTCTTCCCGTTCACTTCTTTTACTTCGCATTGATTCGCCAGCCCCTCCCTCTCACTATCCAATATATTAGTAGTAACAGGTCGTAGTGACGAAGGCATGGATTGTTTTGTTCCTGGCAGCCTAGACTTCCCATGAATGTGCACAGATTGCGTATCACTTCTTCCATCGTGATATGCGATTCGTTCTTCAAACAAAATAGGGTTGCACCCACCTTTCCCACCGTGCGATGAGTAACCAAAGCCGAGACCGGCAACTTGGAAAACAACTTCTTGCTGTCTCTCTCTCTCTCTCTCCCTCTCTCACCATCTCTCTCTCTCTCTCCCTCTCTCACCATCTCTCTCTCCCTCTCTCACCATCTCTCTCTCTCCCTCTCCCTCTCTCACCATCTCTCTCTCTCTCCCTCTCTCACCATCTCTCTCTCTCTCTCTCTCTCTCCTATCGGACACGGACCTCTACTGCAACACAGAAAGTGAACATCTGGTTTGACCTCTAAGTAAAGCAACATTTCGGGCGCTGTGTTTCCTGTACAATTTATGACCTCTTCTCAGGCGGGACTTCTTTTCCTCGACGGCTTCTCGATCCCTCCCTTTCTGTTTCTCTCTCTATCTCTCTTTCTTTTCTTTATTTCTCTCGCTCATTTGTCTGTTGCTTTTCAGCGCCACGTCGTAGGTTCTTGTTGTTTTGGAGTAGTAACCCAGTGGCCGTTCATTGTCAGCTTCCCAATCTACACTGTCCCCCACTCTTCAACCCCCCCCCCCTCTCCTCTCTTATGTTTACTCCTCCCGCCGCCGGTAATCTGTCTTCATATCAATTACCATCTTCTTCACTTCCATCTTTAATTGGACCTTTCTCCCTCTTTCTCTACCAGCCTTTCATTTCATTTTAATGAATTGTTTAACTAATAATTTGTTTTTGCACGAGTGTAGAACATAATATTTACAATTATTCTTTGCAAGATCTGTACATGCTTGAACAGTCCCCACTTTTTCATCCTCAGCTCTTCGTTGTCTCTCCAGTTCACTCCCTCGGAATGAACATGTGTTCCTCATCATCCTCTTTCCCTCGTCTTCTTCTCTCAGTATCCCTTTGAATTCTCTTCTTGCTTCACTAATCCAAGCTGTTTCTACACTGCTTGATCACTACGAACTTTAAACGAAAGTCTAGCAAATCGAGTCCAGCCGTGGCGGTTTCACTGCGTTTCTCATTTCGTAGAAGTGCAACACAGTTCTTTCATTTACTGTTAGGGAGCATCTGCATGAAGGAAACCAAATTTAGTTATGGAAATGCAGAATTTTCAATGGGGATTAACAATTTCCAAGAGAGGGGATTGTTTTTTTAATACGAGATGTCGACAATTCTTTACAGCTTTGCTTATCTCATTGGCCAATCTTTTTAACAACTATCCCCAACACGTTATCCTGATCGTAATTCAATCAATTCAGCTGATGCTCACATTTTAATTGTTATTGGTTGTGCCGTGATGTTCTTTCTGTGTGCTGCTTACCGATCACTTTGATGTTCCATTTTTCTTTTTTGCAGGTAAGACTGGCCGAGTTGCACCGAATGCTGGAATTGGTGGGGTGGTGAAAGTTAAGAGAGAGAGAGAGAGGAGACCACCTCAATCACTACATCGACCAGCAGAGCAGGTCCACTCAAACCGTAGAGAATCATTACGAAGTCACCACTCCGAGACATCAAGAGAAACACAGGTCTGTTTTCTATTCGCACGAGGAAATATACGCATGCCTCCTTTTTACTCCTCCTCATAATTCTTGTGTATTATCTCATCATTCTAGCATAAGCTCCTTCCTTGCATCTAAATATAGACTAGCGTATCTGATATGACTGACAATTAAAATGTGAGCATCAGCTGAATTGATTGTCAGCCCATTTCTCGTCAGATATCCGGGGGTGTAAAGAGGAAGTAAAGAAAGAGAGAAAGTGTTATTGGTGCCGTTGTCATGAGCCTTTTTCTTCTTTCCCTCCTTATTTAGATTTTCACTGCTGTCAAGATTCTCCACACCTGCCATTAATTCATTCATTCTCCCTCTCTTTTCTACACACTCAACCATCAATTAGATTGATTCCAGATTCATGCATACAATAACAAAAGCCCCCACAATATTTCTTTCTCTCTCTAAACGGGCTGAAATTAGTTGTTGCTTGACGAGAGAGAAAAGGAGCACTGGTTCTAATAGTCATTTCATGAAATGGCCAATTCACCTGCCGGCGAAAAAAAAGACGCCAGCGCGTGGTAAATGGTGACAAAACAACTTAAATAGAAGGTTCGGAAATAACTATGATTGATTCACTGACTCATCATATGAGATTGCCGATAAAAAGGAGAGTGGGAGAGAGAGAAGATGAGTGAATGTAGCGTTAGATAACATGAGAGAGACAGATAAGATGTCATAGCGCATGAGAGAGAGAGAGAGAGATTGCGAGAGCGAGATACAGCAGTATGAGTGGGAGGGAGAGAAAGATGAAAGAATGTGTGAGTAAGACAGCGAGAGATAACGGGATGGGTGGAAGAGAGGAGAGCGTCAATGATAAATGGGACTGTTATGACGGAGAGTATAGAGCGGGCCTCGAATTGGCCTCCCTTTGTATCACTCGCTCTTCCCCATTCCAAGGCGAGTCACTCTGCTTCTTCAACGTGAGAAACAATTGTACCATGTGAAAGAGAGATGTGAGAACGAGGAAAAGGCTGATTGTGAGGAATTAAATTTATTGTCATAAAAACCCCCAATCCGCGCGGAATCGAGGTCATGTCATCAGAATCCATTCGCTTCACTTCTGCGCACAGATTTCCTGCCATTTTTAATGCTTGGCTCCCAGTCGCCTAGCGCCCCTTCCACTACACATAAACTGGGACAATGGCCAGCCAGCTACTCATCCAGCAACCGTTGGCCGCTGTAGATAGGAAGGGAAACACTCGAGTGCAATGGAGAGGAAAGTAGATAAAACCAGAGAGAGAGAGAGAGAGAGAGAGAGAGAGGTGGATAAAGATAGAGAGAGAGAGAGAGAGAGAGAGAGAGAGAGCGCGACAAGTTGGTCTCTGCCTTATCTGTCCTTACTATCTCTCTTACCCTCCTTTTCCGCTTTCTCTCTCTATCTCACACTCTATCTTCTGCTTCTCTTCCTCTCAACTACTGGCATGTGTACCGCAGTAGTCTCCCTCTCTCTCTCTTTCTCCTCTCATTCTGCCCTTTCTCTCCCCACCTCTGCCTCTCTCTCTCTCTCTATCTCTCTTTCTCTGACCGGGTATGCCTCTTGTCTCTTCACAGAGAGGGGAGCCCCCCTTCTTACTGAGGGAGGCCAGCCCCGATTTGCTCTGTCCGCCCGCCGCACCCGGGCCGTGCCTCGTAATCAGAGAAGAAAAGAGACGGGAGCGGAAGAGCGTTGCTTCGATGAGAGTCCAGAGAAACAGAAAGAGGCGGATGAGGAGAGAGAATTAGAAAGAGCATGAGCAGGAGAAAAAACGAGGGAGAAAGAGAGAAGCAGTCAAATAGAGAAACAGAGAAAGGGAAAAGGAATGAGAGACAGGATAACCATTTCTGAGATGAAGGCGGCGGCTTTGCGCATCCTTTTTTGATTCACGCACGTTTGCCGTGATAATATCTTGACTAACTTTTTTTTTCGATCTCTCCAATTCTTGATCTCCGTCCATCTCTCGCTCCCCTCTCTCTCTCTCTCACTCTCTCTTCTCTCTTTTATCCCGTCACTCCTGTTCCACTTCATGAATGTCGCCCAAGAACGGCCTCATTCTTGCAAGTTACAAATGACATCATTTCCACGCAATCAAGTCCAATATTATTTGCTATTTGTGTTTCATTTCCTCGCGAACTAAGGAGAACGTTACGGAGAAATTAAGTGTGAATTCATAAGAAAGAGTCGAAGACCGTCTCTCTTTCTCTGACGATATCTCTCGCTATCTGACTATCTTTCGTTCTCCCTCAGTCCTTCCTTCGTTCGGTGTCTGTAACTCGTCATCCCAAACAGTTCCCGCTATTTTCTTCTTCCATTCCTTAGTATGCCTCACCACTCTTCTCCCACATCCATCTTCTCTCTCTTCACCCTCACTCTTTCAGCGATGTTCCTAACAGTCCTTGTTCACGCCATGGACGACCAAAGCTATTTGGACAGGATGCTGCTTTGGGCGAGCACGTCTGTAAGAGAGAAGGGAAGAGAGAGAGAGAGAGAGAGACCGATATAGAGTTGTTTGTTCTCTCTCTTCCTATTCTTTCACACACTCTATCGTCTTCGTTGTGGTCTCTTTCTCTCTCTCTCCCTCTCTCTTTCTCTCTCTCTCCATCTCTAACTGTCATTCTTTCTCCAACTCTCAATATCTCGCCCTCGTTTGTCCTCTATGCATCTGGAGTGAAATGGATGTCGCCTCAGTACGAATCCATGCAATGCATGTTCACATCCCTATTTTCCTCTGTTCTCCTCTCGTTCTCTGAATGCCTCTCATGCTTTCTCTGTTTCCTCTCCTCTTCCATATTCTGCAATAGCTTCAGATGCCCCTCTTTCCGTTCCTCTCCCTTGGAGTCTGACATCGAACTGCATTCGAGTTTTTGGGGCAGGGTACATTGACTACTTCGCGTGAGCTAATGCCACTTCTTTTTCCTCTTTCTCTAGCTCTCTATCTACCTCTTGCCTTCATATCCTTCTCCCACCTTCTCTCTCTCTCTCTCTTTCTTTCTCTCTCTCTTTCTCTGTCTCTCTCAGTGTTTCCCTCAGGTGTTTTCTAGCGAAGTCGAACCTTTCCGTACACATGCATTTTATGTATGTTTGACACTGCATCTCAGAGACGGAAAAAGGCGGCAGCCGCGCGCGCAAAAGCGAGTTATCTCCTGTCTAAAGAAAAATGAACAAGGCCACATTTTTGACACTTCCTCTCTGCCCCCTTCCGATTCCGATTCCTTCTTTCTTCTTCGTTTTGGATGGCCAGACCTCTCGTGGAGTTCACACCACAGTGCATTCCATCAGTGATTTATCCCCTCCCCCTTATTCTTACGTTCTTTCCTTATCAACCACTTCCCCTTACAAATTTCCACCACTCACCTTCTCCATTTAATCACCACATCTCGTCGCTTTCACTCAGAGTCACTCCTTCAGAAGCAAATCTAACCTATAAATAATTGGTGCAGACATGCATAGTTTAGGATTCAGACAAGTCAGACATTTTTAAGAGGAAGCGACTGAGGCATTTAGACTTTTATGAGTTGCGAAGAAGGAAATTAGGAAAACGATGAGGATAAGCTAGAGAGAGGAGGAGAAGAGAGCAACGGAGTGAAGAGAAAGAAAAAGTCGAGCGAGAAATAATGATAGAGTAACTAGAGAGAGAGAGATAGAGGGAGAGAGTGAGAGAGAGGAGATAGAGAGAGAAGAGAGAGAGAGGGAAGAGAGAGAGAGAGAGAGAGAGAGAGAGAGAGAGGGAAGAGACCTAATCGAGTCCTCATCATCGTCTTCCACTAGGGTTGATGCCGTTGACAGCCAACAAATGAACGGAGAAGAGATGAACGGGAGCCCCTTTCTCCATCACACTCTCGTAGTCGCAAGAGATCCATTGCCATTCTTTCTCTGCGTCTCTCCTTCCTAGCTATATCCGCCGTTCTTTAAACCACACTGGTAACGCTGTTGATAGCGAAGTGAGGTAAAGATCGAGAGAAAGAGAGGAGACAACGGCAAGGAGAGAGATTGAACGGGAAAGAGACCGAGAGCTACGGAGAGAGAAACGAGAGACAGAAGAGAAAAAGAGAGAGATAGGGCAGAGAGAGAGAGAGAGAGAGAGACATAGAGTAGAATAAGAGAGTCTTTTGTCCGCCTCTTCTGCAGCTGTCAGCTGCTTCTCTGCATCTCTCGAGATTGTTTTTGTGCTCTGTCGCTCTTTTCATCTTTTTCGTTCTCTTTTCTTTATTTCCCTGACTTCTCTGTCTCTCTCTCTCTCCCTCCTTCAATCGCTCTCTCACTCTCTCCACTCTCGCTCCCTCATCCATGCTCCCTTGTGTTCCCTGATTACTGATGAATGTCGGATGGAACAATCTCAGATCCCGTCGTGCTTCCTTGTAAATTGTCAGAAGACGAGTCTGATTTGCCTCGAGAGGAAGGAGACTTTGGTTGGGCTTAGAATTCATCTCGTTCTCTCTCTCACTCTCTCTTTCTTTCTTTCTTTCTTTCTTTCTCTCTCTCTCTCTCTTCTTCCTCTCTTTCTCCCTCCTTCCTTCTTCTTCTTCCTACTTGTAGCCATTCATCTCTTGCCAAGCCATTCCAATGACCCGCGTCTCCTTCTCGTAACCACAACAGTTTCCTCTCATGATACACCTTGACATTCCCTTCATTTGTTCCCTTTTTGTCTCCACTCCCAGACTTCTTTCTCCGCATCCCTGTCTTCCTTATCAAAGTTATCTCATTCCCACTTTCCTTCTCCCTTTCTCACTTTCTCTCTCTCTCTCTCTCTCTCTCTCTCTTTCTTTTCTCATTCCCTTCTCCTTTCTCTCTCTCCTCATTTACTCATATCATCAAACCGCTATCATTTCAAACAGAAGTTCCACCTCTTCGGCAGTCTGGCATATTAGTCTAGAAATTTCTTGATACCAAGAACGCATCTTTTTTATTTGTATTGATAAAGTCTATTTTTCTTGTCAACTATGTAGTTATTAGCGGAGAAACTAAGTGTGTGCCGAGTTGCTTCTCCGTAGAGTTCATTCGAACTCACAGACATCCTTTGGACACCCCCATAGGAAGTCCTTCAACTCAATCCTTCTCTCTCTCAGCCTCTCTCTCTCTCTCTCTCTCTCTCTCTCTCTCCTCCACTTTCTCCCTCCATCTCAATCCCTCCCTCTTACTTCAATCATCGTCGTCATCTTAAATGATTTGCATAGCAATTCGGACTGCCAGTCTTCTTCATCTTCTTCCTCTCTCTCGCGGATGCTTGCCTGAGGCATTCCTTCTCTCTCCCCTCTCTTTCCGCCTTCCTCTCTCTCTCTCTCTCTCTCTCTCTCTCTTTCTCTCTATCAGCACTCTTTTCGCTTTCCCCCTTCTCTCTCTCCTCTCTTTCCGCTTTCCTCTCTCCGTCCTTGCATTCTGTTGTAAAAAGACATCGATTTTTGAGCGCCCACAGAGGCGGCGGATGGCCCGGCTTCGAGCTGCTGCTCTTGCCTGCAGCGACACCCGCACCCACGGACCCGCGCTTCTCTCTCTCTCTCTCGCTCGCTCACCTCCCCTCAATCTCGCGCTCTCTTCACTCCCTCTCTCTCTCTCGCTCGCTTTCTCTCTCCTTCCATGTCTCCTCCAGTCTGCTCTCTACATCTAATTTTCTCTCTGGCGAGTGCCATCCCCATCTCTAGCAATGACTCTAACTCTATCTCTTTATCTCGCCCCTTTGACCCTTGTTCTCGCACTTTCTCAGTGTATCACCTAGTTTTTCCTCTCTTCATTCTCCACTGTCCTCGATGTCCTCATGTGTGCCTTCGGAGGCAGAGAGAGAGAGAGAGAGCGAGAGAGAGAGAGAGAGAGAGAGAGACAGAGAGAGACAGAGAGAGAGAGAGAGAGAGAGAGAGAGAGAATTTTAGAGAGAAAGAAAGTGAACAAGCCAGGGAAAGGGAAAACAGAGGAAGAGAGAACGAGAGAGCGAGAGAGAGAGAGGGCGAGAGAGAGAGAGAAAGTGAGAGAGAGAGAGAGAGAGAGAGAGAGAGAGGCAGCGAGACTCATAGGAAGATAGGTAGACGGAAGCACAAAGTTGGGCTGGCAGGGCCAGGAGGGCCAAGTGCGAAGCAGTAAGGAGTGACATAAGTGAGGATGAGAAAGAGAGAGAAAAAGGAAGGCAAAAGAAAGAGAGAGAGAGAGAGAGAGAGAGAGAGAGAGAGAGAGATAAAAAAGTAGAGAACTCTGCCGGGAGCAAGGCCCCCGTTTCAGCGAGGAAGGAGGCTCACGAAGCCTTCGCCTGAGATCTCTGCCAGACGTTTTCTGGGATGCTAAAAGACCAGGCTTGGCGAGTCCGTTGTTGCCTGGCTCTGAAGATAAGCGGGACAAAAGGGAGAAGATAGGGAGGCCAAATGCATACACATACAAACATGCTTCACTAATGATATCTAGGAATTCAAGGCAAGCATTATTAGTGTATAAATTACAGAATTATTGTGAGAGTACGGAATCGCACCAAAAATCACTTAAACTTGTAGGGCGGGATCGGAGTTTTTGGGACTGGTTATTTCGTTGTTTTATGCTTGTCAAACTGGCTGCTGTTAATGTTTAAGAAGATTAGTCAGGTCACATCGGTTTAGTCATGGAAAGAGTGGCGGGAGAGTGGAGAGCAACTATGACTCTTTCGAGCGGTGCTAACTCTTGCTTGACCAGAGTTGTGTGGAGAGTAGTCTTCTGAATCTGGCATTCCTGGATGTTCTTGCTTTCCTTTCCTTCCGCCGCTTGCTCGCTTTCTCTTAGTCATGGTGAGCGCTCGTGTTTTTTCTCTTCTTTTCGCTCTCCATTCTGTCGATAATCGCAATGGCAGTTTCACAAGTGGCGCCCCCCATCTATCCTTGTTCTTTGGCGACTTCGTGCAACTTCTTGTTTGCTGATGTAATCTTCCTAAGAAGAAGAGTTGTTTATTTGTTCAGGGGTATCCGCCGGCAGCTGAGAAGGCGAGAGCGGAGGCCGAGCTGAGAAGAGTCTAAGCAGAGGGTGCGAGCACCTCCCCGGCCTTCCGCGCGAGAAGCGCCCTCACTCTTCGCTGGCCGATCCAAACGGCTCCGTGGCCGCCATGGCGCAAGGCGACTTTGGCTGCTCCGTCGAGGAGCTTCGCACGCTCATGGAATATCGGTCAGTTTCGAGTTCCCATTCCGGTGGATGGTATTTGTTATTTACGTTGGTTTATTAGTACTTCAATGTTATCAAAACAAAAGAAACTATGATAACGTTGTTTTCACACTGTAAGAGACATTTTTCTTCCGCGAACTATTCCAGTCCGCTTTGTCATTTCCTCAACTTTCTCTTTCTCCGTATTCACTTTCAACTGAGATTCAATTTTGCGAAGAGAACCCATGTTGAAAAGGATAGCACTAACTGCTAGAAGGTCATTTGAAACAAATAAAGCAAACAACTAGGAACAAAAAGATAATTGTATTTGTCGTTTAAGGGGGGCGGAAGCGAAGGAGAAGATTGACGCCGACTACGGTGGGGTCAATGGCATCTGCGAGCGCTTGAAGACGGACCCGAACACTGGAATCCCTAATAATCAGGTTTTCTTTAGAACAGAACGGAAGGATTTGTAAAAAGGAAAATCTGGTGATCGACCTTTCCTTTTTCTTTTTGATTTTTGCAAATTACCTATTTGAATGAATATTGAAAGTAAATTTGAATGATTAACAGGGCGAGTTGGATAGGAGGCGCGCCGTCTACGGTGCGAATGAAATTCCGCCTCATCCGCCAAAGAGTTTTCTTCGTCTTGTCTGGGAAGCTCTTCAGGTCAGCAGAGATTCTCTCTCCTTTACACCATTAAGTTTCGATAGCCAAAGTGACCATGATCGTTACTGTTTATTTGTTCCTTCTCCCACACTCATCTTTCTCCGCTGACTTTCCTCTTCACTTCTTATCGACGTCATGCGTTCTTTGAACGAACGATCTCTTTCGATCATTCTTCTTCTCTACTCTTTTATACATTCCTTTCTTACTCCCAACTCAGCTATCTTTAAACACGACAATGGAGGTATTTCTCTGGTTCCTTAAATTTGTATGCATTCTTCTCTGTTTTCCTCGATTTGCTATACAATTTGGCTGAAGCAAACTTTGCGTGGAGGTGGGCGAGAGGGAGGAATGGGCCCGTCTTGCAAGCTGTCTCCCCCTTCCATGGTTCTCGGCCATTCATTGCGAATGCATGGCTTAGAATGAAAGGGTGCCAAGTGGGCCCTCTCCAGGACTGGGAAGTGGAGGAGGAACACCCCTCAGGCATCTCATACGTCATCCTGATCTGAATGCAAGGGTCGGGTTCCGAAAGTTGTCTGCTGGAACTTCACATTTCGTTCCTGATATTCAAAAATGCTAGACTGTTAGCAAACAAATGATTTGCTATCCTTTCCCTACCTATAAGTGGATTATTTCTGAACCGTTAATGCTGAGCCGTTTATTTGAGTGAGGGTGGCGAAGGTGGTTCCCATCCTCATTCTTGACTTTGGATTCTTCTCCTATTTTCAGAGAAGCGAAATTTGAAATGCAATCAACTGGACGATGGTTGCTTTTTGTGTTTAAGGTTCTGTTGTGCGGTGTAAAGACGTGCGTCATCAAAACCGGTTGTGTAATGGGAATAGGATTCACGTTGAAATGTATTTGCAAAGGGGAACTTACGCAAGATAAGAGAAATATTCTGATTGAGGGGCTAGAGATTCCTTCGTTGACATAGCTGGACCTGGCCATCTCCCTGACTTTTGCTTATAAGAGGTACTTGATACGAGAAGGCGGATAACGGGTCGTCCGTAGTGTTTACCTCTACCCCCTTCTGCCACTCGGCCAGACGGACAGTGAAAGGAAAGAAGAGGGTTAGAGAAGCAGAGAAAGAGAGAGGTAGGGAGTTCCCCGTGTTGTGCCAGAGCTTTATTCAAGAAGTTACTCTCTTGAGATTGTCTTGAGAGCTGTCAATGAAGAAGATATCTATTTGAGCTAGTGGAGTGAGTGGAAGAGTCTGGACAGGCGCCAGCCACGAATGACTCGAGTGGTAGTGAATGGTGTTGTTGTGATGTGGACAAGTGGGGGGGGGGGGTAGGGGAAGGTAGCTGCTGCCAGCCCATTCCTACTCCCATCCACGCCGCGACTGCTCGGCCGAGTAATGTCATTGTGACGGAGGGAGTTGCTCTGCCTCCCTGGCGTAGCTACTCATCTATATACATGCCCCCCTCCCTACTTCCTCGCTATCTGTTCCATTTCCTTATCCCTTGCTCCTGCATACAACAGACCCGGCTATTTAGTTATAGTTCCTTCAGCCAGTTAACGTAGTAATTTAGCTGATTAAAGAATTCGATGAAAGTGAAATTTTTTTTAGACATTTTTGTCCCAAAGCACCATGGCTCAGATTCTCCTCGCTTGGCATGGGGATAATGCGAGTACATTGGAATGCCTCGTGACGTCGCTCAGAGAGACCCGGGCTGTGTGGTGGGATGGTGAAGGAGACGAGACGTGCTTCTCATGTTATCTTTGCCCTCTCTGAGACCCGGCCGGAGGCAGCTAGTGTTACATCGAATGTGACACCAAGACAGTGGAGAACTGTGCCGGCGTGGCCTGAGTGGAATCATCTATGATTCTGCACTCGTGGGGCTAAGGCTGAACTGGCTGGAAGGGGTTCTCATCTCACTGGCTGTTCATGTTGCTCTTCGCCCCATCAACAGTATGAGATAACGAGTTCATATGTCAGAGTGAGAGGAAGATCGCAAGATTCCATGGAACGAAGCTGAAGTTGCTGAGTTGCACTTTGTGGCCAGTCAGATGGCAGCTTGCGCTTCTGGTTGCTCTGCCCCCTTGGGAAGGAGAGGAAGGCAGTCTGCTTCTCTCTCTCTCTCTCTCTCTCTCTCTCTCTCTCTCTTTCTCTTTCTCACTTACTCTCTCTCCCTTCCGCGCTGCGAGTTGGTATGAGAAATGTGGGTTGCAGAGAAGAAAGTCTGGTGCAGGGAAAGTTGGCCCTGCCACATCACAGGAGCTTTTATCCGTGCAACTCAAATGAAGTCTAGGACTGCAACAAACATTACCGATTTCAAACGTCAGAATATTCTGAAAAAGTAGTAACGGTCCTATAACCATCGTTGCAGGAATATATCCGCAAAAAAATATTTAAACTGCTTCAATTTGTAATGTTTGATTTCGTTGTGGCATCACAACCACATATTTGCTGGTTCCAGTGAATCCTGTGAGCGTTTACTAGTAGTTCTCGAGCCTCGTCTGACCATTGTGTCGATTCTGCTATCTTTCATTCCATTTTCAATCCCTGCATCCCTCTCTCTCCTCTCTTTCGATTTCCTCCTTTTCTCAAATCTTCCAGGAAACTCTTTCATCTTTTACTTCCCTTTCATTCGTTCCCTCCTCAAGAGATTTCCCTTTTTTACAACGGAGGCTTGTGATGAATTGGAGGAATGAGCGAGCAAGTGAAGATGACAAAGCAAGTTGAAATGAGGGAAGCATGTGCCGGAAGGGATGGATGATATTGACAGGGTAAACAAGCAAGACAAGAGATGACTAGGGTTTGAATTAATGGGTGAAACTTGATCGAAAGACGTGGATCAATTAGTACACGCCTTGTATTTCAGGATGTCACTCTCATCATTTTGTTGGTGTCCGCCATCGTCTCATTAGCGCTCTCTTTCTACCAACCGCCTGAAGAAGGTTTGTTCTCACTTTTTTCTTCACTAATTAACCATAGTTCCTCCATCATTTTTGGTTGACTAGAGGGACAAGAACGCTTTCTGTTATTTTATCGTACCTCGAAGATTGTAGACTCTTCGTTTCACTCCACTGCCCCTTCCCCTTGTGGTGTACCACTAATTTCAACTTGTTGACGTCATAAAGGGAGGAGATGGCGAGTAACGGGTAGTTCTCTCGCCACTTCAGCTTTCTCTGCCCCTCCCGAAATTGGCTTTTTCCTTCCTTCCCGGGGCCCACTCTGGCGCCAAAATGCGCAGACGACGTGGGAGTCATGGAAGGCGAGAAGCCGAGCTGTGGTGGGAGTAGCGATGTAGAAAGAGAGAGGGAGAGAGTCAGAGAGGAAGAGAAAGATACTGAGAGAAAGAGAGAGGTAGTGAGAGAGAAAATGAGTGAAAGATAGAGAGAGAGAGAGAGAGTCGAAGAGGTTGGGATAAGGAAAAATAGAGAGCAAGAGGTGCTGTCTTACTCGGAATGTGGTTGGCGAGGAAAGTGCATAGGGAATGAGGCTGGCTGAAACGGTAGGTGGCCTCCTCCCTCATCCAGTGTTTCCAGCCTATCCTTTGTGGTTCGTGGTCGCGACTAGACCAAAAAACTCGTAGAAAGCATTGGAATATGTTATCTCATTTGGAACAAAATGTAACAAGTCTTATTGGCTCTAAATTGCAGTTCTTAAAAGTTAAAGTCATTACAAGAGTGAAAAAGGTGCAGTAGGCGAAGTAATTGTAAAATGCAGGAGGCAGCGGAAACGATGACTCGGAGCACGAAGCGGGTTGGATCGAGGGGGCGGCCATTCTTCTTTCTGTCTGCGTTGTTGTTCTTGTCACTGCACTCAACGACTACACCAAGGAACGCCAATTCAGAGGTTATCCTCTTTCCTATTTAGTAATCTGCGTTCCTCCATCATAGTTTATTAAACACTTTTATTCTTGTGTTAATTTTCGGTTTGATAGTTGAATATCTATTCTTCCCCATTTTTAGGCCTCCAAGCAAAGATCGAAACGGAGCACAAGTTCGCTGTTATCCGAGGAGGACAGTCCATTCAGATCGTTGTGAACGAACTCGTTGTTGGAGATGTCGCCCAGATTAAATATGGTATGATTTGGAGGGCGAGAAAGAGAGCGATGTTCTTTTCGAGAGATTCTTTCTCTTTTATGTCAGGAATAGGTTGTATGAGACAGTTTCTTCGTTCAGGTGATCTCTTGCCTGCCGATGGTGTTCTCATCCAATCAAATGACCTCAAGATTGACGAGTCTTCACTAACGGGAGAATCTGATCAGATCAAGAAGAGTCTTGAAACCGATCCTATAATCCTCTCTGGTACTCATGTCATGGAAGGATCCGGAAAGGTGGCAATGTTTAATACTAACATTCAAGACCCAATTTGTTTTATATTATATGTAAAAAAAAAGTTTTATCTAAATATTTTTATTTTGTATAATTTCTAAGAAAGTTCAGAAGTATAAGGTCAATAAACAAGATTCCTTGTTGAGATGCTGGTGTGTGCAGTCGGAGTGAACTCTCAAACGGGTATCATCATGACACTTCTCGGCGCAGCTCGCACTGCTGTTGAAGAAGAACGCAAAGCTGCCAAACGCGAAGGTACTGTATTCACCAATGTTGAGTCTATTCTCGTTCTATGATGAAGATTGTAATGAGTATGGCTACTTTGGGAATGAAAGTGAGATGAAGAAGTAGCTTGTGAGTGATGAGTGAGTGAGTAATCCGATCCGCGTGGCTTCAATTCTTTCCTTATCCTTGGCGTGTACAGAGCGACGTTCTCGCTCCTCTAAAGGGAAGACGGCGCTCGGTGGTAAGATAGGCATTGGACACATTGAGCATTCGTCTTGTGCCACTGGTCTTCTCTCTTTCTATTCTTTCTACTCCATCTTTCTCATCCACTCGCAGATATCTCACTTCCTCTTCGTATGGTTCTCTTAAAGTCTTCCAATTCCCGATCTCTCCTCTTCACGACACTCTCGGGATGCACTTATATTTTAATGAGGGTTAATCCTTGGAAAGTGGTGTTAATTTCTCTTGATTTGTCTAGGGGGATTGAATTGGTTAAATGGATGCATGACGGCTGCAATTCATGTGATTGTAGAGAGTGGATTGCACATTTCTTTTCTGTGCTACAATTCCGTGGGATTCTCTGTCGATGGCGACAATATCTTCACAAGTTACTTTTATATAGTATTCCCGCATGTTTATCTCTCCCTGTCATTGAATTCTTGCTCTCATTACTGTTGTGCTGTCTATTCATTTTTACCATGACTTAATTTTACTGCGATTAAGATGCCAAGTTTTAATTCGACCTATCTTTCAGGTTCTGGATATTGTATGAAAAGGAAAAAAAAAGATTACAGTGAGGGAATTTTCCGAAGCCAAAGATGTTTCTCCTCTCATGCTCACAATATGGCCAATGTATGCCATCACAAACATGTGAGAGATGTTGTAATCACTACACTACTTTTCACGGAATCTTGAAGTGAAGCACCAAATCACAATGATAAGTGTAGTGAGTGAGACGGTGTGGTTTTTGAATGTTAAAATGTTTCATCTATCTATGCATTTCTCTGTCTCTACCTCAGGAAATGGGTTTTCTTTTTATTCTCTTAGTTTCTTTCTTCTTCCTTTCTAAGCAATTGCTTGTGCTTCCTCTAGTCTGTCCATCTCTTTGCAGGAGACACAGTCGTGGAACTCGAGGATGGAACTGGCCAGGCACTTCTCGGTATGTTTCGAAGCGAGCTACTCTTCCTTCCCTCATTTATTTAAACATCTGGCAATTGCGGGATATTTTGGGTGATGAATACAAAAATGAAATTTATTTGGAGGCTGCGCAATTGCTACAACATGCATGAGATAATCACCCAGGACGCTACCGTAATCTAGCGGTATTCGCTTACTTTATTAGTCTGCATTTTTCACTATATTATTAAATTCGGAAATAGGAAATGAAGCGTTCGCTAAAGCACACGGTATCCCTCGTATCGTGCAGCTATTGTGGGCCGCCTGTTGCCTGTTTCTTGGTGCATAAGAGTACCGTTGTCTCTGACATAGTCTATGTTAGGTAGACCGTGCGTTTTGTGGCAATGAATGAGCAGCCGAACATTTGCCTTTTCAAAGAGGGGATTTCCTACAGTAAGGGGAAACTGTATATTCTCTCGTCTATAATATATTTCTGCACAATTAGCTTCCCAACGATGAATATGGTTTTGATCGGGGGTCGCGCATATACTTACTGTTATTTCATCCTATTTCTTTTGCAAAACAAATGATTTCTGAAGTTGCAGATGCAAAGGGCCTCGAATCTGTTCCTGATGGAGTCGCAGCCAACGGAAAGGCAGTTCCAGCAGCGGCAGAAGAGGGAGGAAAGAAGGAGAGGAGCGTGCTGCAGGCCAAGCTTACCCGGCTGGCCATTCAGATCGGATATGCTGGTTCGAGAGAGAGAGAAGAGACAGAGTGAGGAGCGAGGGAGAGAGCGGCTGAAAGAAGAGGAATGAATGATGCGAGTGCAGGTTCCTTCGTGGCCGGCTGCACTGTCCTCATCCTCGGGATCCGCTTCGCCATCTCTCAGTATCTCATCAAAGGAGAGTCGTTCTCTGTCAGCGACTTCAAGCACTACATCAACTTCCTGATCATCGGAGTCACCGTTCTCGTCGTCGCCGTCCCTGAAGGTCTTCCACTCGCCGTTACTCTCTCCCTCGCATACTCCGTCAAGAAGGTGGGAAAGTTCAATATTAATCATGATTACTACACTTTGCTTGACTTAGTCTCAAAAGAAAGAGAATCAACGCTGGATTCCTTGAGATGATGCTGGACAACAACCTCGTTCGTCACTTGGATGCCTGTGAGACAATGGGCAACGCAACAGCCATCTGCTCTGATAAGACCGGAACACTCACGACCAACCGCATGACAGTGGTCCAGTCATACATTAATGGTCAGTCTTTTTTATTCTTTTCACACAACAAGGTAATAACTTGCATTGGCTTTGCTTCATTCTGATTAAACGGTACAAATTGTCTCATTCCAGGAGTGCACTACAAAGAGACGCCCAAGTACGAACTTCTTGACAAGGACACGAAAGAGATTCTCAATGAATGTATTTCCATCAACAGCAGTTACTCTTCGCAGGTGGATACTGTTCTTTTAGCTTAATGATATTTTTTCAGTCTTATGTTGCATGCTAAATGAATTATTGTGATTTGCAGGTGATTCCGGCCAAAGCGGTAGGAGAGCAGGCCACTCAGCTTGGCAACAAAACGGAGTGTGGCATGCTCGGTTTCGTTCTCGCTCTTGGACAATCCTACCAGAGCATCCGAGATAAGAACCCAGAGGAAGGCATCTTCAAGGTTTAACATCTGCCTATTTCTTGTCTTCGCAGCATTTTTTTCTTCGGAAATGAAAGGAGGCAGTAACTTCGTATTTTGAAGGTGTACACTTTCAACTCTGTCCGCAAGTCAATGTCTACCGTGATTCGTCGTGGTGGTGGCTACCGAGTTTTCTCGAAGGGAGCATCGGAAATCATCACCAAGAAGTCGGAATTTACTCTTTAGAAAATTTCTATTCTGTTGGTTGAGTTGACCATGCTGATAAGAATGAGAATTGTATATGAGTTTGGAAATGGGCGCACTTGAGATGCTCGTACTTCCTTGGCAAGGGTGGTCAAGTGCTGCCCTTCACGAGTAAGGATGCGGAGAGACTGGTGCGAGATGTGATAGAGCCGATGGCAGCCGACGGTCTCCGCACGATCTGCCTCGCTTACAAGGACTACGTCCCCGATGACAGCGACGCCAAGCCCAACCAAGTCGGAATCTATTTGTATCGGATGTTCTCGTCTTCGGTTGTCAAGAATCTTAAATATGCAGGTGTCGTTTTCGGGCGAGATCCCATGGGACGAGGAAGATGCGATAGTCAAGGACCTGACAGCCATTGCCATTGTCGGCATCCAGGATCCTGTCCGACCAGGTCTGTAGCCCTGTAAGAGCTATACAGAGAACTTGTTGATTAATGTAACTAAATTCTTTCTTGACTATATATTTTGATTGGTTGTGTCAATTTCGTCAAGAATTTGGGGCGCCCCAATATGTTTGCATTTCCGGCAGTGTTGTTCGATTCCTTTTCATTCTAAGCAGTGAACGATGAATTGAACAGAGTGAATGTGCAATTGCAGAAGTGCCCGATGCAATCCAAAAGTGCCGCCGAGCTGGAATCACCGTGCGCATGGTGACGGGCGACAACATCAACACTGCTCGTTCCATTGCCACGGCTTGTGGCATTCTCAGACCGGGAGAGGACTTCATCGCTCTCGAGGGCAAGGAATTCAACGAACGGTTTGTTGTCTTTTAAGTTTAGGCTGCAAAAAGAAGTGTATGTTGCTTCTAATATTTGCATATTCAATCCTAAACAAGTAACCTTGTTGGTTGAATTGAAACGTTATTTTATTTTTATTTTATTTCCCAGAGAAGAATTCAAACTTTCCAGTTTTATCTGTCCTTTATTTGAGAATCCGCGATGCGAACGGTGAAGTGTGCCAGGAGAAATTGGACGCGCTCTGGCCAAAGCTGCGAGTTTTGGCCCGCGCTCAGCCTACCGACAAGTACGTCCTCGTCAAAGGAATCATCGATTCCAAAGTCACGGAATCGCGAGAGGTTGGAGCGAGGAGTTGATGGCATCGGCAATTAGCTCACTGCCATTATTTTGCTAGCTGAAGTCTTGTTTACTCCGGAAGTGGCTGTTTAAGGTCGTTGCTGTCACTGGAGATGGAACGAACGACGGACCGGCACTCAAGAAGGCTGATGTTGGATTTGCCATGGTCAGCCAGCAATCGTTTATACTATTTCATGTGTACCCAAAGAGCTTACTTTTTGGACAACGAAGATGTCGTGATCCTTTAAACATTTTCATGTTTCTTTCAGGGAATTGCTGGCACTGACGTGGCGAAGGAAGCTTCCGACATCATCCTGACTGACGACAACTTCACTTCCATCGTGAAGGCCGTGATGTGGGGCCGCAACGTCTACGACTCCATCGCCAAGTTCCTCCAGTTCCAGCTCACTGTCAACGTTGTCGCTGTCGTTGTCGCGTTCGTTGGCGCCTGCGCCATTCAGGACACTCCTCTTAAGGTCTTGCAATGAATTTGGTTGTCCGTTAAATGTGTTGGCGGCAATGTAAATATCTGTATACTGAATTCTATGTTCAGGCTGTGCAAATGCTCTGGGTGAATCTGATCATGGACACACTGGCATCGCTCGCTCTTGCTACGGAAATGCCAACTGAAGAACTGCTCAAGCGTAAACCATATGGAAGGTTTGTATCATTGTTAGAATTTAAGAATTCGGATGAAATTAGAATAAGAGCATTTTCCATCTAATAAATACATTTGAAGTACTCTGCTGGATTTCTCCTGGAACACTTTATCTCATAGCATAAAATGGGACACCCAAAAGCCCGAGGAAGGATGAGTGAGGAACGGTTTTTTACGCGGTTATTCATATAAATCATGCTAAAAATAGCTAATAATAATTCTTTTACATGTTGATTATGCTCGAAATATGGTTTTTCCCAGGAATTATAACTGAAAATTCGTCTAGGCGTTGGCTTTTAATCTATGCTTTAACGTAGCTCTTTTCAACTGATTTTTTGTTATTTCTAGGACTTCTCCCCTGATCTCTCGTACGATGTCGAAGAACATTCTCGGACACGCCCTCTACCAGCTGATCATTCTTTTCACTCTCATCTTCTTCGGTTCGTTTCTCGTTTAATTTCTGTAATATTATTTCCTTGTCTATATAGGAAGAGTTGTCTTCCTTTGCAGGGGAGAAGTTGTTCGGAATCGAGAGCGGTCGCTGGGCTGAGATCCACGCGCCTCCCTCTGTCCACTTCACCATTGTCTTCAACACTTTCGTCATGATGACTCTCTTCAACGAAATCAACGCTCGCAAGATTCACGGAGAGCGCAACATCTTCGCTGTCAGTCATACGCAAATTACTTGGAATTAGTCTTTAAACCCCTTGCTTATATCCTTGCTTCCTGTATTCAGTTCCAGATCTTTTATATAATTCCAGGGCCTCTTCTCGAACCCAATCTTCTACATCATCTGGATCGGAACAATGATTTCTCAGGTTATATTGATAAAATTCAAGAGTCATATTCGTCAGATCCTTGCAAACTGGCTGCTTTTGGGAGCTGATTCCTAAAGGCTTCCTCGATTTCAGGTGCTAATTATCCAATTCGGTGGTCGCTGGTTCTCCACTTCCCCTCTCAGCCTTGAGCAGTGGCTATGGTGCCTCGCTTTCGGTGTGGGAGTTCTTCTTTGGGGACAGGTACTGCTTTGAAATTATATTTCACTGAATGAATATGTACTTTTATTAACAATGCTTTGTTGGAAACTTCGTAGTATAATTTGGCCTTTGCACAGGTTGTGACGTCGATTCCGACTGGCAGCCTTCCCGCGACGATGACGATTGGAGCAGGAGAAGTGCCATCTACGGACCACCTTCTGACTGGCGGAGAGGAGGACGATGAGTTGCATGAGAAGAGATCCGGCCAGATCCTCTGGATCCGTGGTCTCACTCGACTCCAGACACAGGTACGCCACTCTTCTCCACTCTCCTCCGTGCCTTCGCGCAAGAAATGCTCACCCCCAAAGACCCGCATTTATATGTCACTCTCCCTAACGTTATATTCTTTAAAAAAATATTTCACAGAACCTTCATAAACGTTTAATGAAGCACATGCTATAAGTATGGCCTACAAATGGAAAGAATGTGACACTACTAAATCTGCAGCCAGCTTGCCCCCTCCCTTTCAATAAATTATGTCATAGGTGAATTAACAGCAATCTTTTGAATGCTTAGCCAGTTCCCCTTTTCTACTTTGAGCCGAACCATGATGCTTCTATTAACCATTTATATTTAATATTTATTATGTGATTCCTTCTAATGGGAGTGAAAGAGGAGCTTTCCCGTATTTTGCTTGGTCCCTCGAAATTGGTAGGCCTTTGAAAATCGGGAAGGATGAAACAGGAAGAGAAAAAAGCGTTTCTGATGTCGCTGATTCCAGCCAAGCCATGGATTCTTTGAGAATATGGAGAGGAAAAGAGTAGGAAGAGAATGGCTTGGATAGTGAAACAGAAAGCTGTTGACGAAGCAGCACACTTTTGGTGTGCTATTCATTGCTCTTCTTCGGGTGCTCAATAAGTTCTCTCGCAATTGCTTTTTCCTGTGTCATTCCGTATTAGTTATCTCCATCCTTTTTTGGCCGACTTTAGAAGTTAAATGGCAGAGGAGCGAGTAGTTTGCTGTTTAATCCACCTCAAGTTAAATTATTCTCAAAAGCTGTTAAGCTTTTCTCATTTTTTGATATTTGCTCCATCATTTTCCTAGAGTAATCGTAAGGCACGCCACTCGCCCCATTGCACCATTGGAAAATGGCCATGGACCCTAGCACTCCTCTCTCATTTCCTCTCCATCTTCTCATAGCGGGTTTCCTTTCGTTTTTCCCACTCGGATGTCCTGTTTCAGAATGTAAATGGGTGTGCGCTTTCGTGCTTAGCTTCTGTTGTAGAAGTGCAACTGTGTGATAGGACGTGAATAACAATGAAATGTGGAGATGTCGATGTGTTCTTTTCTCTCGGTGGCATCCGAAGGACGCGAAGAGTGAAGAGTCTGGCCAGATGCTCCAGTCGCCTTTCTCGAGGTCTTTCTAGTTCCTCGAGACTAGCCGCACATGTCCACTTGAGGTTGTCCCGTGTCCTCTTCCTCACCTTCCTTTCCTCTCCTTCTATCTCTTTAATGCTTTATGCCAATGTAACAAGTTTGTGCGCACCCTGAAACTCGGGCGAAAAGTGTCTGAAAGAAAATGTGTGTGTGTTGGTGTGTTTATCAGTGTTTTGCACATTGTTCTTGTACGTTGTCCTCAAATGACAGTGGTTAGATTCCGTATCTCAACGATTGTTAACTGCCCGTTTTCAAAGTGGGTACTCACCTCATGCGCGAGGAGAGTGGCAAAATGAGCAGCAAGGAACTTATCATCAATACCCGGTGGGCACCTGTTTCCCTTCAACATGTAGTGTAATTAAAATGTCATTTGAAGGTGCCAAGGACACTAGTGATCTCATTTATAGCTTTCTGACTTTTCAGTCCCTATTTTTTCCGCCTATTTTATTCCATTAGTCAGGCGGGTGAAGGTTGTAGAGACTATTGTGTGGTAATGTCTCTTGGCAGGAAATATAACTGAAGCACTTCTAAAGTGCGTTAATTCATTCGCAAACCTCTTTTCCCATGCCGTTAATTTAACATTCAAAAACTAGAGAAAATTTGAAACCGTTTCCACGTGTAGGATTGTATGAAATTTTTTATGTGATTTGTATTACCTTATCTTTCTTAGTGCAAGGAAAGTACAGCTGTTGTGATATTGATTGACTACATGCACTGCCGAGCAGCGGCATTACTTTTTCCCTTGAAAACTGGGACCCTCATAAAGCCTAACAATTCTTGAATGCGGTTGATTAAACAGGAACCCTCAACTCTATAGAACGTTCCCGAATGCGCTGGATGATTTGTATAGTGCCTCGTGGTGAGAAATGGTGTGTTAAGATTCCCTCCAAAGACGATTTAAGACCGATCGTGATGTTCTGCTTTGTCCCGAATCGACATAGAGTTCTCATTTTGCCGTCATTCAGGTTGGGCGATTCAGCTGATGCCTTATTTGCTGCTAGCGTGTCCTAAGAAAGAAGCACCTTCCATGAGTCTTTGCTGCGTAAGCTTAAACAACCCACCAATTTTACTTCTAACCAGCACCTTAGTCGCTTTTGCATATTATGTTCGCTGGCGCTACAGGGTCGGAGTCCTTGATGAGTGGCCTGTTGTTTTAGTAGAAAAAATTAAGTAATTTCCCCTTCGCATTCCCGTAATCCCGTTTCTTAGTTCTAGAAAAGTTATTGGTTCTTCTCCCACCTCACCAATTCTTCTCTTGGGGGTAGTATTATATTAGTAATGGAGAACGTTATTGAGCTGCCACAAGGACGATGCCTTTTTGGCGACACCACAAGTCTCTACTTCCAGCAGTTTTCTTTTTCACTATTTCTCCATTTTGGCTCTCCATTTGGAGTGAAGCCTGAATGTGGAGGTGGACATGAGCGCATCAGATGCTTTTCTCTCTTTTCTGGATCATTTTTCACTGTGGCTTCCATTGCTTCCTCGTATATCTGTAACGGATTGAATTCTTGTTGCAGCTGCGAGTTGTCAAGGCCTTCAGATCGTCCCTCGAGGAGTTTGATGAGCGTCGTAGCATCGCATCTACTCATTCGGTTCAGTCGATGCGAGGATGGGGCCACAATAAGGTAGAAATATGGCTACCTCATATCGACGCCTTACTCTTGGGATATGAAGAGAGGATTAATCATACGAATATCAGGCTGCTTCGTCGGGTGCCTCTCCGACGCCGTCACACGCGCGGATAGCCCTAGCCAATTTGGCACACCGCGCCTCCCCCCAGCCATATCCGTACTACCATCACCAGCAACCTCGCACTCCTAGCCCGGGTCCTCCTCCTCTCTCGGCTGGCTCGCTTTCCAGCCAACCGCCCGCAATCGTGCTTGAAAATGGTGGCGGAGTCGCATCCGGTGGCACGGCGGCTGTCATATCAAAGAATGAACCTCTCTCGGAGAAAGTTTGTCTTTTTTTCTCGTGAAGTAGTGGATGAAGAGAATGTGATGCAAATGTGAAATGTTTAGGTTGAAAAGGTGCCACTCGTGCAGAAATGGAGTCCATCCCGCGGATCCTCCACCTACTCGCAAAGAATAGCCAAGAGTATGAGCCTCGATACACCCGTCTCCATTGCCCACGTATAACGTAGCATTTCGCGAATTGACACTTTCGCCTTCGTTTCTATAACGTCTCAACGTTTTCCGACTTTCTTCAAACATTCTATAGTTATTTGCATGCTTATGTATATGTTTATTGTTGATATTATACATGCATTCAGCATGCATTCACAGTTGCTTTACTAGACATTTTTAACCAATTTATATAGGTAGCGCAAGATAACGCAAGAGTTACTAGTCGAAGTTGAATATGGTGCGATACTTCTTGATACTTAGAAGGCCTCGTAATGTTTATGAGGTTGATTTTGAATGACAGTTTTTGGTGTGATGCCTGGTGGTCATTAAAACCCGCGTGCAAAGAGGAATTATTGCCAAGAAGGGTTCATTGACTCATAGTATACCATTTTCTTTATTAATTGTAATACTATTATAATATTATCATGTCTTAATTTCCATAGATTGAACGAGGCCTCTGCTGTTGCTTCCCATACTAGATGTATCTCGCTGGTAGCCTTCTTTCATGTTAAGGTATTTTCCAACCTCCCGTTTGTTGAATACATTATTAAATATTTCACTGCCAACATTATCGACTGCATGACAGTGTAGTTATTAAAATTGTCCTTTAGCAGTTATATCCCTGTCCAGGCCCACTTAGCACTTTATGTTAGCATAATTCCACTAGCTTGTTTATTTTCCGATATAGCGTTTGCTTTCTGTCATGGTTTTAGTTGCTATTACATTATATCCAAAATTTGGCCACGTGAATCCAGTTGGATATTGCATGCTTTATAATATAACTGCAGTAGGTTTTTCCGATATTTTCCCCTCCGTTAACTAAAGACTGATCCGGTTTCCTCTGCATTGTGTAATTGTTTCTGCAGTATTGAAGTGGATTTCCACTGAAACGCCGCACAAATGTGATTTTACGTGTAGTTTTTTTTGCTACTCTTGTTCGTTACGATACGAGACTTAAAGATTTTATTTCTTTCTGTAGGTCCGATAGTCTTCTTTCTATCTGTCGTTTTCTCCTCCATCTGTGCTCAGCTCAATGACATGAAGGCACGGCCTCGTCTTTACGCAAAACTTTCTTCATATTATTTTGTTCTCAATATTGAAAATCTTTAATATAGCATTATTACCGCGCTAAATTCATGACTAATTGACTTACCCAGCCTTTATGGTGACCCGCAATTGATTAGGTTATAAAAGAATGCTAATAAATGATGATATAATTCATGTTGTAAGTTGGCGATGCACAATATACATACAACGATAACATTACGAGTGAGAGATATTGCAAAATGGAAGAATCGGTGGATACTCAATTAGTTCCAGTGGGTTTGTGTTACACCTGTATGTATTTGGATTCTGTTGTTGGTGGAAGTGACTTCCCACTTTCATGTATGACCTTTATGTTTGTCTATCCTGAGTGCTCGAGTTTCAGAGGTTGCATTAATTATAACTCCAAAGTTGTGCTGGTGTTTTTTTTATACGTTTTTGCCCGCGAGTCTCCTCCTCAGTCTCGATGTGGCTCAATTGGCTCCAGTAGATCATGGCTTTGGTAGGAGCCATTTTGCGCATATTATGAAAATAAAAAAATTATTATTTATATTAATCCTGTCTACTATTCCTAACGACCAGTTGTTGCACTCGATTCTGCGTTAACATTCACATTCTAACTTCCGTAACCAGAATTGATTAGTGGAATAACTCCTGCCGCCCCTGCACATCACATTTTAATGGAAACACTCCCGATTCCTGCCTCCTATCATCCTTCCAGCGTATTGCGATTTCTCTTCTTTCAAAGGTGTGCATTCGAGAGAGAATCTTTGATCTCTCTTACGTGCTGTGCTCTCTCCCTCTACGATGTTCTCTCTGTCTCTCTTTCTCTGCCCCTCTCTCGCTCGCCCTGGTCTCGCTCTCCTCTCTCTTCTTCTCTTCTTGTGTTCTAGGTGATCGGTGGTGAGCTCGCCGACCGGCTGATTCCTGTTCCGCACAGCTCGGCTCCGACAGATCAGGCGGTCAGAAGGCGGCTGCTGCTGGCCCGTGGCGCCCTGTCGGAAGGGGGCGCGACTGCGGGCAGAGTTGGCCGCGGGGCAGGCGCCGCTTGGCGCCCCAGTCCACTGGCCGCGCCAAGCAGCGTCGTCGGCCCCGTCCAACGCAAGAGATCCTCTTCCGCCCTCGGCCATCCCATCTCGGAGGCACTCGAGAACACGGAGACATTCAAGCAGCAACTCCCCACCATTGCAGAGTAGGACATGGAAAAAAGGAGAGAGAGAGAGAGAGAGAGGGAGAGAGAGAGACAGAGAGAGAAGTTGGGGGTGGTAGGTGGAGGCTCGAGAGTAAAATTGGGAGAGAGAGATAGAGAGGATAGAAGTATAGATAGAGAACGAAATTGTGGGAGAGGAATGTGAAGCAGAAGGGAAAAGGGGAGGAGAGATGGAGAGAAATTTTGGAAGAGACTGTAGTGAGAAGTGAAGAAAGAGAATGTCCTTTGAATCCACTGCACAAATCCCATATATGCTCACTGCCTCACACAAATTTCCCTTTATGTCCGTTTCTCTCGATCTGTCAATTAAAAGCGCAAAACTCTTCATCAATTGTCCGATATCCCCTCAAAAATGTGTAAAAATCCTCCCGATGTCCCTCCAGCTGCTTCCTCCGTGTTCCCTGTGTGTCCGAGACGGTGGTTGCCGTGTGGCGGATGGGTGCCTCTTGGTGCCGTGCCCGCCAAGCAACCCCTTCCGGGAGCCGCCGCGGGCGGCCTAGGCCTCTTAGTCGAAGAGTCTCTTGATTCCCCAGTGGGGCGACGGTTCTATTGTCTTCCCTCCTCCATCCAAAAAGCGCTTGCCGTGGTCTCTTCTCGCTCGCTTTCTCTTTTCTCGTGTGATCGTGATTAGTGCTGAATCCTGATTGGTTCCCTGCCTTCCGACTAACTCCAACTCAATCGTGTGCACGTCTTCACTCTTGTGGTTTCTTTCACGATGCACCCATGAAGTGGTCGAGGAATGGAATGAAGCATCCGGGCTGACTCAGTCTGCGTCCTCCACTTGTCTTCCTTGACTGCACTTCCACTCTCCCTCGCTCGTTCCTCTCTTCTCTTCTTGAGTACTCGTCAATTGTGGTTGCAGATCTTAACTTTCCTCTCAATCCACTCACCACTCTTCCCTCCGCATCTTCGAGCTTTTCTGTGTCGTGGTCGTCATTGGCAAGGACAATGAAATCTTTTGCCTACAAAATAAACTTTAAACAAAATGCCTCCTGTGAAAAAGCTCTACCAAATGCTTTCCTAATATAATGAGTGAATAATAATCCTCGAAATGAGCAGAACTGTCCTAGTGGAATAGCGAATTCCGATCGATATCATCGATCAATAATTAGAATAATGCGCACTCCCTCCTCGTGAACCATAAGCTAAAAAATGAGTGTACTGTTTCTCTCTTTGCTGCTATTCTTTCCCTTTCCCTTGCTACGCTTCCCCAGCAAGAGCTGGGTCTACATATGCATTGTGTCGTGTGTTCTGTACATTCGAAACGGGCATCTTCTTTTATCATTTATTAATATTCTTTGTGTTTTATTTTCATACTAGACGTCGAATCAGTCACCTTTCGCAAACTTCTTACTCATTTTGGGTGGAAGAGGAGAGATTAAAAATTTATTTCTATTCCGTCAGTCAAATTCAGATTAAGATTTTTTCAAATTCGTCAAAAAGAATCGAGTGATGCGTATTGTTTTGTAAAACAGGAAATTCTCGCACCTTTACATTCTTGAATGTGTGCAGAATGAGTTGATGCATGACTGGTGCAATTCTAGAACTGTAAGAAGAGAGAGAGATGAGACCCTTCTTGCTCAGATCCGAGTCGTCAAAGCCTTCCAAGCCGGACTCGACCGGCGCGAACCAAGTCTGAGTGGCCCTTCCGCCGCCAGGCTCAGAGAGATCTCTCGCCAGCTGCGACTCCAGGTTGAGAATGAGGGAAGGAAAGGTACGATAGATGAGTGAAAGGATAGAATAGGGTACGGTAGGTGCGTGCTAGAGGGGATGTAGACGTACTGTGGCATTTGAAAGAATCGATGTAAGGAATCGAGAGAATGGTGAGAGTCGAAGAGAATATGGGTGTTTTATAGAGTGCCATAGCCAATGAGGTATATTTGCATGTTGCAGGGAGGTCAGGTTCAACGCAAAGCAACGCAATGACTCCGCTATAGGTGAAATCTTCCGTCGCGTTCGTCTACTTTCCAGTTTACTTGAGTTCTGGTTGTATTGATCCTTTCTTCTATTCGTAACTACATTTTATAGTCTAGAAGCAGAGAGAATTCTACCTTTCTTCCTATTTTTCATTCGTTCGCAATGCCATGTGGACACTACACGCGCTATGACATACACAAATAACGCGTAAGCCTTTCTGAGTATTCTATTGCCCAAAGTGACTTCCTCTTTCTTCTCTCTATCTAAATCTCGTTACCCTGTGCAGTTCTGATACTGTACTATCTACCATTTTCACTCTCCCTCTTACATCTACTGTACCGCCGTTTCCTAATCTCCCGTCTGTTGTCTCGTTCTTTCTTTTGCATTCGCAATCGTTGTCTTCTTCTCTTTCTTTCGACTTATTCATTGAAGAGAGCCTTGCAAGGGGCTTAAGGGTCGTGTGTTAAACTTATGATTTTGTTGTTGTTTAAGGGCCTAGGAGGCTTGAGAGTAGCGAAGCTGTTTTCTGTTCCCTTACCATCTAATCGTGTTTTAATCTCCATTTTCGTCTTAGCCACCGGCAGTCAGCCAGCTTACAGCCTTCACTTGTTTCACTGTCTCTATTTTGCTATAGACAAACGTTTTCCATCTGATAGTTCACAATTCAGAAATAATAAACATTGCTTATTTTACATGGAATTCATGGAATTTAATGTTTTGTTAGACAACTGGCTGTTTTGAGTCCTCATATTTCCTCTGCTGAAAATAGCTTGAATGCGAACCTTTCTGCAGTCTCTTCAGGACTGTCAATAAGCACAATTTCTATTGTCCTTTGTCTTTATGAAGTCCGTCCAAATTGAAATTTTTTGAGCGCTTTGTTGCTGGGCTGTGCTTCGGCGATTTTGTTAACTGCTTCATAGCCTTGTTTTATTCAATTATTCTAGCGCAGGTTTTTGTAGCGATATTCTTTACGCAATGCCAAATTCTTAAAGTCGCCTACAGACCGTATTACCACAACTAAATGTGATGTGCATTGTAATCGAATAAACATTAAAGAAAAAAGAAGGACATTTCTGTGATGCGCTGGAAGTTTGAGAACTAATTAATTACTATGGGTACAAGCCGAGGTATAAATTGTATGACAAGTACAGCCTCGTATTATGTACAATTAAAATGTATAATGTATGCAAGGTGCTTCAAAGCGTTGGCAAGTGTGTATAATATGTAACCTAGAACATCCTAGGGGTCACTTTCAGGTTGCGATAGTCCGCCCTCAGCTGCAGAAATTGTTGAACCAACGACCGCTCAACGTCCGCCTTAAAAACCTCTTGATTCCAGTATTGTTCTTCCTCTTACTTCGTCTCTCAATTCCCCTCTCTCTCGACTCCTTATTCTCTTCTGCCCTCTCTCTGTTCTAACCAGTTGACTACTGTCGACTGCCCCTTGGAGAGCATCTGGCAGCATGACAAGGATGTTGACAAGAGCGTGGAGGCTGTCGAAGAGTCTGGTGACCTCTGCCCCGAGAGACACGGAAGGGGCGGAGGCCGTGGTGCCGAGAACCCCGCCAGCGGCGGTTGCCGTGCTCGTGCTGCCGTACTTCCAAGTGTTCACCAGCTTGCCGTACTCCTTCACATCGAGCAGCACGGGCATCGCACCGGCCATGTTGTACTCAAGAGATATCACGATTCAAGCGAATACCAAGGAGAACAGAATATGAGCCGACATAAAACTGTTGAATGTGAGTGAGGAGAAGTTTGTGGAAGCGAGTGGCGAGTTCGTGGAGAACAACGCCGAGATTGGCGCCGTCGCACCCCGCCTCGATGGCCTCGGCTTGCGTCGCCAAAAAGCGCAAGATTGGGTGGCAGGCCTGCAAGAGCGACACTCTATTCATTGTCTACATACTTTCGAAACAAAGTGAATTATTAAGAAATCCTTCGTTTTAATCATTTAGAAAACAAAATATTGAAAAGTCCATGCACAAACTTCACTACAAGAAAATTAAACAAATTCAACAATATAACTGACCGAAGATACTGCAAGCTGCACGTTGTCAGCTATAAAATCCGCCTTCTTGTGATGTGAATTCAGCAAGAAACGAACGTAGCCAATAACCTGAAGAACAAGAATGAAGGAGAGAAATGACGAGCTTTCTCTATCTCTCTGTCTCTCTTCTCTCTCTCTCCTCTCTCTCTCTCTCTCTCTTTCTCTCTCTCTTTCTCCCTAACCGCATTCATCTGTCTCTCAATGCCTAGATTGATCTTGCTCTCGAGTCCGCGAAGGGCAGTCTGCCACTTCTTGTGTACGGATGACTGTTCTGGCAGCGAGTCACTGAAGGGATGATTTTGTCATAGCTGGTCAACAAGGTGGAGGACCAAGCAGTTCAATATCAGCGACATAAACAACACCTCATCTGTGTTTGCTACCCATCTCTCTTGCCAAAATAAGCACGTTCTACAAAAAAACTTCCTTAAGTTAATGGCTTACGCGAGCATCGGCTGGACAGAGTCGGCGTATTGCTTCGCGAGCAGATGAACCATCGTCGTGTTCTGAGCCACCACGGCAAAGAAGGACGAAGGCGGCTCTGTCTTCGGCTCCGCCAGAGTTATTGCTGCAGTGAGGAGAGAGAGAGAGAGAAAGAGAGAGAGAGAGAGAAGAGAAAAAAGATTAACCTGAGATGGCCAGTTCAACTGCATAGTCAAGGTGTTCGTGGTGGAGAGACTGGAGTAGCAGATCGAAGAGAGCCTCCGTCTGCTGTGCTGCCGACTCCCCCGCATCGCAAAGCTGAAGAGAATGCTGCTAGAACTTCCACACCATACTCACTCATTCAATGGTTATCCAATATTCACAACTATTTATAATGAACATTCTTACGAAACAATAGCAGACTGAAGAAAAAAAGAAAGAGAAGAAATGTCAAACCAAGGCAGTCCTGCCGTATGCATTCTTCAACTCTTGCAGAATGTTGATTGCAACATCTTCAGAAAGGAAAGTCTCTCCGCCGTGGTCTTCCACTGTGAGGAAGCGCGCCTGGGCATCTCGTTTTAACTCTTGTAGCCTGAAGAAGAAAACAAATTAACCTAAACTACTAACTAGATATAATTATTCGTTGTGTAAAAAAAAGGCTAAAAGCGCGCGGAAACTGACTTGTCGCCAGTTTGAATCTGGCGCTTGACATGCTTCTTCTCATCGTAAAATCGCTGGAGAATTGCTGCGCACTGTCGACGAAGATATTCCAACTCGTCAGACTTGTAACTACAATTTCCTTCATTTTAGATAGCATCAGAAAATTCAGTGAAAGTCGTATGGGATAAAAAGATATACATACCTGGAAAGATAAGGAGCAAAGATCTTAGTTCGGACGAGAGTGTCGAGGAAGGCAGAGTCCACGCCAATGTGAAGCTGTTCAAGATCACGGCACAACTTGCGGGTGCTGAAGTCATCAACGAATACTTCCTCTCCATTCTCATCTCCCATTCTGTCATTCTCAAAACATTCAGTTGGAACCTCGAAAATTCCTTCGCCAACGTCGCAAGATACCTCTCCTGCTCTCCACTCTCCTTCAACATGTTTAGCTTCGCTCGGATGGTCTCCTGAAAGAAGATGGAGAATGATTCAATATTTGAAAAGCATAAGCAAAACAAACATTAATCTTTCCGGTGAATAGAACGAGGACGAGTCTCTGGATTACGGTGGCCGGTTGTGGGAAGATACTGTCGATTCGAGGCTTATTTGTTTTCATCTGTATTCATATTTTTGTGGTTTCTCTCACTCTCAATCTTCTTTCTCACTTTCTCTCCCTCTCTCTCTCTCGCCACCACAAACCAAAGCAAGAGCATCGCTGTACATCTCTTCCACCCGATCCGCCCGTCCAAATGGCGCGCACAGGAATTCGATGTATCTTTCGACGCAAGTTGAGTATTGCTGAAGATATGTGAAACTCATTCATCTGCTTAACTAGTGGCAAAATGATGGAAGAAAAAGCAAAAGAAAGTAGAAACCTTGAATTCGGAAAGCACTTTTGCTATGGCAGCCATTTTCTTCTCATCCCTTTGAGCATTCGAGAACTGCACGAGCAATTGCCGCTGAATCTCATCGTATCTGTAAGGAAGGCGTTAATGTGCGGGAAAATGTAAGCGATATTATACAATAAAATTCTTTCAAATGCTGACAAATAAATTCCCCTGACTTGGCAGCAATGCGAGTCTGGACATTGCCATACTTCTCTGAGCTCAGCTCCTGCGAGATCGAATACAGCTTTTGAATCAGATCGGCGGCCTCCAGTAACTGCAAGCAAAATGTTGAGAATCTGATAAAAATATGGCAATTTTTTTCATTCCTAAATAAACCTGTAAAAAACAAGATAGCAGATGAAGAAGTAATTGAACCCTGTCGGGGTCGGTGAAGAGAGGCGAGTTGAGTGACTGGTGGTCGAGGAGATCGTTGAAGTGACCGATGAGCTGAAGAGTGTCTGCCGCCCTCTCTCGGGGAGCGTTCACCGACTCCAGCTGATCTCCCAGGTGGAGGACCTGACAGAGACATTCATTTCGTCAAACATGTAATTCCACCTTGATAATAACATCCTCATACATTCGTCAGAGCTATACAGAAAATACATACCTTGCTTGCAACAGTCTGCATTGTTGAGTCGAGTTGCTGAAAGGAAAAAAAAACTGCATTTAAAAAAACGCAATAAACAGTAAACAAATCTCAAAATAAATCCTATGAAATCGCAGAAAGATTTACGTAAAAACCTTAATTTTATTAGTGGCTTCACTGTTCTGATCTTGTAGTCGCTGAAGTTGGCTGACGTATTCTCGCTTGTCCCCGGCCAGCTGCTGCTCTAGTGTTCCTATTTTGTTCTGGAACAAGATAAAAAGTTAATGAAGCCATGAAAAAGTATATCTTTTTCATCTTCAAAGAATGATTTTTCAAAGAGCTGACTGCAAACTGGTCGCAGAGCATCTGCAGACTGGCAATTTCCTCTTCGAACTTGCTCTTGAGTGCCAGCGGGTCCGTCACTGTCTCTCCTCCCGTAATACGCCACGCTATCCTTTCCACAAAGTCCATCGCGTCGAAAGGATCCTGAGCAACAAATAAATAAATAAAAATCCAAAAAGAAGCTCCAGACGGAGTGTTTTCCGAAAGTCTTAAATTTTTTTTTAAATAACCTGTTCGAGATCTTCTGCGTAAGTCGCGAAGTACGGCGCGTTATAACTCATCTTAAGCGACTATAATTCCGCATATTCGAAGGCCTTCCTTCAGCTTACAATTAGGATATACATTGATTTTGGATGACTTCAAACCAAAATGCCTCAGATTCAACTTCAGACATGCAATACTTCATCTGGGAGAAAAAGGTGAGCAATCAAATTTTACAGATCACAGAATGAGCAAAAAAAAAGATTGAAGCTGTTGACCTAGCAGAAAGGCATACTTTCCCTGTTTATGTAGAGCTATTGCAGAGTCAAAAAAGAAGAGATTAAGAGCAAATTAAGCGAGGCATAAAAAGGTTTGTATCCGTTCTTCGCTAGAAAAGCTTGAATATGACCAATCTAGAGCAGGTTAATGGCACTTTGTACGAGAAGTTTAAATGGCAGCTAGGTCTCTCTGATCATTAAGGGTGACAATGCCGGTGAATAATCTCTACGCTATATGTTCTATGTACATTTATGGGTCATAATATAACCTATACAATCCAGATAATAAAGCTATATACAGTTAGAAGCGGTAAAACATTATGTTTCTCTGAAATAATGCATTATTTTGCTGATATTGTACACTGGTGTTATTATGTAAGTGTAAGGGGAGTACTCTACCCTAAGATCTCTATGACAACCTACTGCGTACTCTTTTCCTCCTTGTCATCTTCCTTGGGATAGAAGAGAAGAGGGAACATTCCGATGAGGCAGCCGACACTCAGACCGAACGCACGCGCTCCGTTCGTCACTACTCGCGCCTGCAAAGACAACTCAACTATCATCACTTCAATATGTGTATTTTATAATTAAACAACTATAAGTACTATTAAGAAGAAACATTTAAAACATCAAAGTGAAGGGAAATGAAGAGAAAGAGAGAGCCGACCTTGCTGCTGTCGAGTTGCTTTGCCGTGAGTGCGGGCTGCTTGATGCCGACCTTGCCAACGAGCAGCTCAACGTAGTGGGCGAGGCCGACTCCGGCCACATCCGAGATCAGATTCCCGAGGGCTGCCGCCGCCATCGTCGAAAGACAAAGAGCCGCGCCGAGGCTCTGGAGGAGGACAACCAATTCAACTTAAGCTAAAGTAAAGCCAATTAACATGAAATCTCGATATCGGATCGAACCAATAAGAAAACCGATAAATAAATAAATAAAACAATAGGAGCTTGGAGATTGTGTGAGTTGCAAGTCTCCATTGTTCTTGAACTCCCGTTTGGGATGCCGAAACGAGAGATAATAACATCTTTCCGACCTGATCAATGTATTCTCCCGCGATGATCATAATCATGTTGTCAAGACAGCCGAAGCCGATGAAGGGAAGCGCATTGATCAGGAAGAGATCTCGAGTTTGTTTCTGGTCAAGAGGCGACTCCCTCCCCTCCTCTTCCTTGGCTCCTGCCTCTCCGTCCCTGAGGAGAAGGGACTGCAGAGCAGCCAGAAGCAGTTGCCGCTCCTCTCCAGACAACATGTTCACCAACTGAACGTAGCTGCTCATATTAAAATAAAAGACGGAGCGCAAGGTTTTAAGCAACTCAAAGTAAAATAAACAAGAGCAAAGGAAAAAAACAGACCTCAATCGCCTGCTCCTTCGTGTGGATCTTGTCGACACAACTGATGGCCGCCGTGGTGGAGACGCGATTCTGCGTGGCGGGCCAAGCACCGAAGCGGCTCGCGCGGTCGAAGCGGAAGGCCGACGCGTCCGAGGCGCGAGTGACGCGGCGAGCAGCCACCGCAGCCAGACGAGCCACTGTCGGGTGCATGGGCAGAGCAGGGAAGAGGAGGCTGGCACCAACCGAGGCCGACTGCCAAAGATGGAAGCTTGCCGAAAAAAGTCCTACTATTCTGCGAAGAAAAACACAAATAACCATAACAACGCAGGCACACAGAATAAGGAAGATGCGAATATAATGCTAATGGCATATTGGCAAGAGCAAAAAACGACCGGCAAAATCGTATCGACCGAGGGGAAGGGAAGAGGCAAATAACAAGGAAAAGCTCGAGTTGTGAGTGTGACAGCAACAGACGGGAGGCAAATACAAACACTCGATGGATACGCTCGAGTTGGGTTCGGAGGAGGCGAAAAGTATCGCGTGCCGTTTTGTAGGCCAATGTTGCCATCTTCCATTTAGCAGACACGGAACATCTTAATGTAGAGCCACAACAAGTCTCCAATCAAAGCGCCGACAATCGGCTATGCTGACACTGCTTAAACAATCGAGTGTACGACGAGTTCGAACTACATAGCATTCTTCAGCATTATTCAGATAATTATCGACTGGATAATCTCTCGAAAAAAAGAAACATTTTATAAAAGAGATAAAGCTATACACCTCAAAACAAACAGAATTAAAAGACTGTTCAAATAATGCCGGAAAACATTAGTCCACGTTTTAGAACTTAGCTCGGCTCGCTCGGACATACAGTGTGTCGAACATTCACCTTGCCCTATCGAACCCCAAACCTACTAGCCAGCTTTTACTAGCGATTTTTTCCCCGTAATCTCGAGTGCCTGTATTGTTTTCCTCTCTGTCTCACAATCCGTCTATATTAGTTCCTCGTCTCTACGAATGCAAAAACTCGGTATGTAAATTCTAAATCCGCTTTATTTCGGAAATATACTCTTAGAGTAGCAAACAATTAAAATGATTATTACGCCAACAAAACATCTCAACTGGCAACGGGCAAATATGTTTCCTCTTCTAGATACCGGTGAGTACTCCACGCAGGTCAGTCAATTTACGATCTCAAGATATCCTAAACACCGAAAAACTCTAGCTGCCGCATATCTCTCTTTCTCTCTATTATATCCGTATGAGTACCGTGAAAAGTGTAAGTTAGCAAAGACGAGAAAAGATTAAGCAGGGAAAAGATCAAATGCAGTTGGCCGATTCTTTTGAATGTAAAGAATAGACAAGCGAGCTACGGTAAGCACGGAGAGAGAAGTCAGAAGGGAGTGAAGGGCCATCACAAACTAGTCAATTACTATAGATTAGAAGACAGAAGAGAGCAACCGGTAAGTGAGATTGTCTACAAGACATCATCATTGTCCTCAAGTTCACGCCGAACAAGTATGGTAAGGCTATTGAAGGTATACACGAGAAGTACAAGTTAGGTTACTAATGTAGCTAGCGAGAAAAGATACAACTTGTGGCACGAAAAGAAAGTAACAAGATGAAAAGGTAAACAGTATGCCCGGGATCAAGGGAAGGAGAGGAATCAGTGAGCGTTGCCGTTGATTCCGTTGGCATGGCCATCCGAGTGGCCATTTAGATGCAGCGTGCCTCCATTCGTGTGTGTCCCATTCACAGCCACTTGGTCAGGCTTGGGGGAAGAAGCCTGGAAGGGAAGGGAAGATGAAGATGATTCTTGAGGAAGAATGAACATTTCGGTTTGTAAAATAAGAAAAAGTATAAATAGAAAACCTTGGAGGACGAAGAGACGTGCACTCTGCGACGGTCGATGAATCGGACGTAGCGATAGGCACGAGAGAGAAGGAAGAGGGAGAGGGCCGAGGCTATCACTGTCCGCACCGGCACCGACGTCCTCAACCAAGCTATCTTTCTTTCCACAATCACAGCTCACTCAACGCTCACTCAAGATTATGCATGTTTCTGGGATATTGCAAGCAGAATGCACATCAATGCAAAGAAAGTCTAACTTCCTGGGCAGGATCTGCTTGATTAACACCGCGGCGAGCAGAGAGCCAAAGTTGAAGATTGTGGCAGCGAATACCGAGAACTCAACACGCGTCCAGCTATCCGCGCGGGCTAAGTGAGGACGGAAGTAGACCTGAAAGAGAGAGGAGAGAGAGAGACAGAGACAGACAGAGACAGAGAGAGAGAGAGAGAGAGAGAGAGAGAGAGAGAGATGAGAATGGAATGAGAGTAATTAATAGAGGCTAAGTTAATGAGAGATATGTACATATAGCGATGGAAGACACAACACGAAATGCATTATTCTTGACTGTTGTAAAATTGAAATGAAAATGTAGCATGGAAGTGGAAAAGACGGTATTATCGTAAATCGTACCCAGAACCCCACGCCAAGGTTGGTGTTGAAGAGAATGACGTTGCTAACAGCGAGCTCGCCCAGAGGGAAAAGTCTTCAATGGAACAGTTAATTACCTTGCTAAAAATAAGAAAATGCTAACAAAAAAAAGTATGCAAGAAGGACTGGAGAACAACAAGGAATAGAAAATAAAGGTTTCTAAAAAAGATTAATATGAAGAGGAAATAACAAGAAGCGCATTCCACGAAGCGAACCTATGAACTATTGAAGGTGAGAAGATATGAGTTGTGTAGAGAGTGTGAGAGATGGCACCCGAGGCTGGGAGGTAGTGGGCCAGAAGAGACTTGGATGTCACCGGAGGCAGAATTGCACGGAACCAGCTGAATAAAACCAAAAATAGCTTTTTCATATACTTCTATCTATTACTCCCTTTCTCCCTGAGTCTATTTCTTCCCTTTATGTTTCTGTGGGTGTCACTCTAGGCCTCCTCTCTTGCTCTCTCTCTCTCTCTCTCTCTCTCTCTCTCTCTCTCTCACTCTCGTTCTTCTCTTTCACTTTTTTCCTTCTCTCTCAGCACTGGCTAACCTGTAGAACGGTGAGCGAGGCTTCTGTGGCTGATTCGAAGGGAAGACGCCTTTTCCGTTGGAGACCGTAGACGTCGGAGACGTCAACGGTGAGGAGGCAACCATAGGGCAGTCAGAAAGAGAGAAGAAGGGCAGAAGGTGCTGATGGTGAGGAAGAGGGCAGACTTCTGCAAATGGAAGTGAAGGAATGGGTAGGGCAAAGGGAGAGAAAAAGAGAGAACGCAAGAGAAGCAGAGACAGATTCTCATTAAGAATGTATATATCGACGCGGAATGTGGCTGTCAAGGTAGCAAAAGGTGCCCCAAATGTCAAATCAATTCCAGAATGTCTACAATGGAATATATCTCAAACGATAAATTTGAAGTTGTATTAATAAAACTTTAAAAAAGAAGGGAGGAAAGAGTGGATTGTCAAGAACGAGCGTTTGAAGCGCGTAAGAGCATAGTTTGCTTGCTTATCACTGAAGAATCTCTGCAGCTACGTCACTGCGAAGTCAAGGAGGGGGAGCTCTCCATTCGTTATCATCAAGCCAATTCAATTTCTATCAGTATTTCGTATAAGGAACAGAAAAGATCACACAAACACTCATACACCGAACAATTTTTTTTTCACAAAATCAGCCGTTGTCAAGGTTTCTGCTTTCCTTCTCTCTCTTTATCTCTTTCTCTCTCTCTCTATCTTTCTTCCAAAGTCGAAATTCCCAACTTAAGGCATGCGCCATAGCCATGAGAACGCATCTGATGAGAAAGGTTTCTCTGCGAAAGGTTACACTGCTTAATAAAAACGGTTCTGCAAACAGTAAGAGGGCAGAGAAGAAGAAAAGGCATAGAAAAGGAAAACCGAAAAGCAATAAAGTTCGTGCGTGTTTGCTTATCGAATGACAAGGACGTGTAGGGGGAGACAAGGAGAGGAACCGCCGGGTGATAAGAACATGATATTGGAGAGATTGAGAGATGATCGGATAGGAAGTGAAGGCGAGACGGGCGGGGATGAAAGGGCTGAGAGAAGGGTGGGAGCAACGGGAGCAGAACCAGCTGCCGGGTGAGGAAGAACGGAGGATGTCATGGAGAGCCTGAGGCAGCCGGAAGGGCAGGAGAGGTTGCAGAACATCCCAGGCATGAAAAGGAATCTGGCAAGCGAGAGAACGAGAGAAGGAGAGAGACAGAGAGAAAGAGAGAGAGAGAGAGAGAGAAAGAGAGAGACAGGAAGAGAACAAGAGCCTCCGACATCCGATCGCCAGTTCGATTTTTCCAGTTGTTGGGGTCAATGACGAGGGGAGAAAGCAGAGGGCACTTGGCGAAAACACACGAAGTAACTGGGAAAGCAGCGAGAAGGGAGAGTGGTGAGAGACAACAGAGAGCAGATGGGAGAGAGGCAACGTGATTGATGAGAGAGCAAGACATCCGAGGCAGAGAAAGCAGTTTGTAGTGGTAAGAGGGGGGGGGGGGCGAGTGTTCGAAGACATGAGAAACGGGAGAGAAAACGAGGCCATCCCTTGGGTAAGCAACTCACGAAGAAAAAGAGAAAGGAGGAGATCGGAGATGCCAGGGAGAGATCGAGAGAGGGAGAAAGAAAGAGAGACAAACGAAGAGTGATGGAAGACACGGCCTCAGGCCATCATAGGAATGAACGATATTGGAAAACAAGCTTCGCTTCATGGGGAAACTGACCGCAATGGAGGGATATTAAGAGGAATATTCTGGCAAAGAATGGTTGGAAATAAGCCAATAGTGACGAGCGCGTGCCATCTGTTTGTTTCTCCCTCCAGTTGTCATTTTCTCCCTTCTATCTCATCTCCTTTCTCTCTCTCTCTCTCTCTCTCTCTCTCTCTCTCTTTCCCTCATCTGCCCCCTTCTCTCGCACTAGCATCAGCAGTGACAACTGCGGCACTGCCAAAGGAAGGATGCTGAACGGCTGTGGATTGGACTAGAGAGTAAGGAGCGAGAAGAGACGGAAAAGAGCAGAGAAAACGAGAAGCATAACTCGCGCATGCGAAAACCAACACGGAGATGGATGCTTCCAGTATGGGAGGAATTAAAGAGAGCGAGCGAGAGAGTGAGAGAGAGAGACAGAGAGAGAGAGACAGAGAGAGAGAGAGAGAGAGAGAGAGAGAGAGAGAAGAACCAGACCGAAAGTAAAAGATGCAGAGAAACGAAGGAGAGAAAGACAGAGATAGAGAGGAGAGAAAGACAAAATTTGGAAGCACGCCAGGATGCGTTGAAACAGAATTTCCTATTGCTCTCACATAATTATAAATTATTAACGATAGAGCTTTGCAATCTTAGTTGCAAACTTACAAAAATTTGTTGTAAGGACAGCTTTTACAATGAGATTGGAACGCTGTAGGGCTGCAAAATAAGAGACAGCTCCCTGTTGTCCATTTGTCCAGCCGCCTTCTCCCTCCCTTTGCATCTCCGCTGCTGCTCACTCACAGTCTCGCGACCCAGCCATTCACTCCTCGTTCCCAGTCAATAGGGGAGGGGGGGGGGGGGGGAGAGAGGATGCACCCTGCATGGCCTCGCAGAGGAAAAGTGCCCGAGTCAGAGGCAGAGACAGCCAGACAAGACATAGACAAGAACAAGAGGCACATCACAATACACGAAAATCCACCCTCCATACGCTAGCTAGTTTAACCACGCACTTTCTATGAGATCCAGGCATCTCTCTCTCGCAATCTCTCTCTCCTCTCTTCTTTCTCTCCTCCTCTCTCTCATCCCTTTCTCTCTCTCTCTCTCTCTTTCTCCTCTCTTTTCGTTGACTCCCCTACTTTCTCTGCTCCTAGAAGATTCCATTCGTTCTTCTATCCATCCATTGGTCACTTTCATTCAAACCTCATTCTAATAGTCTTGCGTAGGCATTTTTTCTGTGCGACTCTTGTCTATTCTACCTATCTAAACCATCTTATTCTACCTATCTAAACCATCTGCTTTCTCCCTTTCTCTCTCTCTCTCTCTCTCTTTCCCTCGCTCGCTCTCTTTCACTTCCGTCGCTTCATGGATCAAGATGGATGTCTGGCAGCTGCAAAGAAAAAAAAATAGCCGTTTTGCCGCCCATACTGCAGCAACAAAAAGGTGGCCAATTTCATGAAGGGGCTGCAAGACAAAGGGCTTTTAGAATTTCTTTACTCTCATCGCGTCTCGTCAGAACAAAGAAGTTGTCATGGTAACGCGGACAAGAATGAAAGAAGTGGAAAACAACAGATGTCCACGCAGTTAGATTAACAAGAACAAGTTAGATGAACAGCTGGAAAGGAGTTGGCCATTGATGTGATTTGACTGTTATCAGAGACTACAGCCCGTGCAGGCTGCAGTCTCCCCTCGGTTGCAATTTCCTGCAGTGACCACTCAGTAGTCACTTGTCTTCTTTTCACATCACTCATTCCACAACTCACTACGGCTCCATTCCTAATCTCTGCTTTCTCTCTGTCTCTTTGTCACTCTCTCTCTCTCTCTTATTCTCTGTCTCCCCTCCTCCCTCTCCTCTTCTGTACACTGACTATGCTTGACAGGCGTATCATCAGCAGCAGCAATTGTGTATATACGAGACACGGGAAATGTCCACAGACCGATTTCATTCGTCCATTCCTTGCCCGCAGACACACAAACTTGAACATAAGATGGGTGACATTTAAATTAATTTATCTTGGCGAAATTGCCACCGTTTTCTTAGAAAAGGCAACAATAAAATAACAGTATGACAACATGGTCAGATTTATAATTAAACTCCAAACAAATGGGGACACTGAGATCCGTAAAGATACGAAATAAGAAAAGAAAAGATAAGAAGTTGAGTTGACAGAGAAGGCAGAAACTAAATCGCAACGGCTGCGGCACTTTGAACTATAGAGAAAAGAAAGGAACCGACCGATTCGATGGGAAGATGTTTAGGCGAAAGTAGGTGGGAGGAACATTTGATGGGAGAGAACCAGAGATAGGTGAGAAAGGAGAGGGGAGAGAGAGAGGGAGAGAGATAGATAGAGAGAGAGAGGAGAGAGAGAGGAGAGAGAGAGAGAGAGAGAGAAAGGGACAAAGAACAAGAATGAGATGTGTGAAGAAGATGGCAGAGCGAATCACACAACATAAAGAAAAGCCAACAGAAAAGAGAAGAGAGCGTGCAGGTTGGAATATCACATCCGCCTGATAAGATTAATGTCCGGGTGTCGCTATCAGAACAGGGGAGAGGGGGAATGAGAAGAAAGGACTGAAAGAAGAGAGAACGGGAAGGTGAGAGAAATAGAGATGAAGAGGGATATAAAAAAGAGGATCATGTCAAATTTGCAAATGAATAAGATAGATGAGGCTCACTGTTGCATTCTATCAGCGTGCTTCTCGAACCATTCCTCGTATCAGGGAGAAGAATAAAAAACACCTTTGTAAACTATTATATACGGGGTTGGAGCTTTCAGTTAGCAAACCGATGGACAATAATACATTGTCGCTACAATCACGTGAAGAATGGGATAGGAAGCGGCTTATGTAAAATGGGTTGCTATTCAAGAGAGTCGCGAGATTGAATAACAAGGATGAGCAAGTCAGGAAATGGTGGGACGGACTGAGAGACTAATGTTGACTACTAAAAGAGAGTGAGTGAGAGAGAGAGAGAGAGAGAGAGAGAAGTGGGAGTCCGAGAAAACAGATTCCCCGGCAGGAAAATGGCAGCGACATTTTGGATTCATTTGAGTGCGCTACGACGTGTCACCCATCACATCACGAACAGAAGAGGAATAGGAAGAGAGCAGAAGAGGGAACCCGTCAAGTAAGGAGGGCAGAGAAACAGCCGGATTACGGTATTAAAGGAGCACCGAAATGACCAACTGTCAACAGAAACCTAGACCAAGTTGAGTCCGCTGGTGTGTCTGATCATGTGGTTGTCACAGGCAACGAGAACACTTCTATCGTGGAAGTCGAAGGAGTTGACGGCAAAAGAGGAAGGGAAGCCAGACGAAGAGATCAGAGCGGAGAGAGAGGAAGAGGCTTCCAGAGAAGTAGACAGCCACGGAGACACTCGCGTCAGAGAGGAAGATGTGCTGATTTGAAGAGAGGAATCGATATCAATTAGACAAGGAAAGGGGGACCAAGACATAACAAGTCCTGTCTTTACTTGGGATGTCAAACGAGTTCCAGGCTGATTCTTCGCTATAACTCAACTCGGCCACCGATTATAATAAATGGATGGAAACGAATTAAAGAGATGAAAGATAAGGACTAACAAAGTGTTGGCTTTGTGGGAAGGATCCCAGTGGATGAGACTGCCATCTTCGCTGCCGCAGAAGAAGTTGTCAACCAGTTCGGGATGGAAAGCCACCTAAAAAGCAACCTAGATCTTAACCTAAACTCTCATCTTTACTTTAGAGTAAACACGTCTGCAGTAAAGATTTCTGTATTGCAATAAATAATGACAAAACATCATTTCGAAACATCGTCATGTAAGAAAGATGCTGTGAAATGAAGATAGACCGGACCTTTCTGATCGGTCCTTTTGCGACTTCGAAGGCGTTTTTAGTTTCCGGCTGCATGGAAGCTCCCTTTCGGACATCAATGAAGCTGACGCTACCGGATTCACGACCAGCAACGAGCTGGAAGAAAGATATTATTTCTCTTCTTTCTTCTCATGGATAATTAAGTTCTGCTATCTAACTTCTATCATTATAATTGAAAAACAAAGATCAAAAGATTTATTTGAAATAATCTAAAATAAAAGTACTGAAAAGGAATGAAATACAATATTAGACTGCGCAGGATGGACGCAGAGAGCAGTGACTCCGTCATTGAGTGTCTTGGGTGAAATGGAGAAGCGAGGAAAGGTCAGGGCACTGCCAGACTCGGGCGACATCCGAGCATCCCACAACTGGAAGACTAGAAGGTTCTTCTCTGAACATCACCTCAATACTACGGTTACCGTAGTATATCGGAAAAATCGACTACGGTGAGTCTTACAAAATTATCCAATAAGGGCAAATTACAGTGGACGTTTTGAAGGTGAGAGAAATAAAAAGAAGGTGCAAGTGTCCGTGAAAGAAATAAGGAATAGCTTGCGTTGAGCATTCCCGCCATGTGGCCCGTGGCGAGAAGAGAGCCTCCGCCCACACTCACGATGCAGTCAACTCCGCTGCCACTCTAAAGAAGAAGAAGATGTAGACTAATTGACCAGACTCATTGTTAGTCTCAGCTCTCTTCTTACAAATTATAAGCTACAAGAAAAATTTAAATGCAAGCAAAGCGAAAAAGAAGCGCAAGCAAAGAGAAAACCTTGGTAATGTGCGTCTTCTGATTGGTGGGAGCGTCCACTCCAACAATGGACCCGTCACTGCCACCCACCACCAGGGAAGTCTCCATCGAACATGCACACATTGCCTGCAAGGAAATCTTTATCAAGAAGAAGAAAAAATTTCTTTGATTATATATGGCGTCCATGCTTGGTTTGAAAACCAGAACAAAATAGGCAAGCAATCTCAAATCGTAAATATGACACCCAACTCATATAATTTGTAATGGAATCCTAAATATTTTCTCGAGATAAAAAGAAAAGTAGCACCTTTTCTCCAAAGATTCTTATGGAAAAGAACGCTAAGGACATGAAAGTAGAAGAGACCTCAGCATTGTCGTGAGTATGCAGATCAGAGAAAAGAGCGAGGAGGCGGCCATCCGAGCTGGCATTCGCAACCAGGACGTGGCCATTCACCATTGGGATCGCGAACAAGTCGGAGGTTCCACCGATGCACATCGAACTCAAAGGGGAAAAAGAAGAAGGTAAACACAAAGGGTAATGAATACAACAACCACAAAAGGCTGTTTTTCAAAGACACTTGAAAGAGGGAAGAAGCCACTAACACAAGATCATTTGGCTGCGAGTCGAGGACGAGCTCATCGAGTTTGTTGAATGGATCGGGCACCTTCTCATTCTCCTTGAAGATGGGAGCAGCGTCATCGGAGAAGGAGTACAGACGGAGCAGGAATTCCGGGCTGTAGAGACACGAAACGAACGAGGACCGATCCGCGTTCAGGTAAGACACCTTCAAGAGTAGAGTCGCTATCAGGGAAGGCAGAAAAAGAGGAAGATTAAAAGACTACCCGAAGTGGCTTCGACTCCACGACCATGGAAACACCGGACGCGGAAGCAATGACGGCAGGCGAGTCGAGAGCATCTCCGCCCGGCTGAGAGAAGCGGGAGGACTCGGGCAGCGGACTCAGGCCTTGTTGGAAGAGCGAGGCCATTCTGGCAGGCAGAACAAGGCAATTGAAACCACGATTCGACTAACAGATTTGCCAACAGGCTAAAATTGTAAGTACTAGACGAGCGAATGTTTGAAAATTTTGGTGCGCGGTAGTGTCAAAAGATTTTTTTTACACTACCCTGCTTGAAAATATTCACACGAATTTTCACATCTATAAAAAACATGTGGGTAAAAAGTTAATTCTAACTTGGGCAAGCATGCTGATGCAAAATATTACAAATTACCTGAACTGATATGTACTTCGATTGCCAAGAAAGTGCACATTCCACAATAAATCGTTCAATGTTTCCAAGTCATTCATCTCATTGACAGCGGCAAAAAGAGGTTGGCTTTGATAGTTGCTCTCATAATTGTTTCTATTTCCCGTTTCTGTTCCCTCTTTATCTCTTCCAATCTCTTCTTTCCTTCACTGTACTTCTCACGCTCTCCTCACTGCAGGAAGATGTTGGCGGGTCCTGACGAAGCGCCTCGCCTGGGAGTGCCGGGTGGTGTCTATGCTGGCTCGGTGGAAGCCCGGAAGACCCTGCCGCCTGCCATGCCTCCGCCTGTGGTGGCCGGTGGCCCCCGGGGAGATCGGCCGCTCGGAGCCGATGACGTAGTCACTCTCGACTCCGAAATCGGATCCGTCAAGGTCTGACGGGTCTACCAGTTTTGTGTCGTGATATGCTCAAGAACACATCCTAAATTGCAGGAACATCAGAAGAAGAGTCCAGTAGTAGGGAAGAATGCTGGGGACCAGCAGGCGAAGAAGGACGCAAATAGTAAGATCACTGTAGATCAATTGAAAATATTGAGAGCAGTGTGCTGTTGCCGATTGAGACCGATTCAATGGGCTTATCCAGTTGAATTACTGGCAATTTGAGCATTCTTAGTGAACTGAAGATTACAATAATAATGTAGATCAATAATAATGTAGTTTTGAGTATTAACGAAACATAAATCAAAATTATTTTAAAGTAGAACGCTGTGAAATATAAATGCAGATAAAAGTGTTCTTTGAGAATCGGGGAAGAATGTGAAGATAGAGGTAGAGGAGCAGAAAAAGAAGAAGAAGAGGATGACGCCAGAGCTGCTGGCAGCCGTGGTTCTTCTTCTCCTCTTCAGCCTCGCCCTTGTCATCGCCGGCATCCTCGTCATTCTCTTTAAGAAATGTCCGCTTTCATTTCTTTGTTCTTTTCACTGGCTCGGATGTCAAAAAGGACTCCATTCAGGCCACTTTTCGTTGGCTTTCAGTGTTAACTTGTCTCTTTAAATCTGTTTCTGTTCGTCAGGAGTGCGAGTGATCTTTCTCTCCATCTGCCTCTGTTTATCGAGTCCTTCATGGACTGCTTCAACTTGATTCGCGATCTTCACTGGCCAGATAAAAGGATTGAAATGGTTTCATTTCTGAATAAGACATCACAGATCACAGATGGTGAAGGGTCAACTTTTCATAAATGAAAGTTCGTTCGTTGATAGCGCATGAAGATTTGTTGTAATTACATTTAGTAGTTTCTATGCATTCAATAAACATTCACATGATCTATGATGAGACCCGTAGAAAAAGTGATATACAACAAGAGAAAATGCGCCGGAAAAGATGACAATATTCTGATGCAATCTAACATAAGAAGTTATCATTCTCTGGATGCAAGAAAACTGGCGAGTAATTCACTGCAAGGATTTGGCCATGGAGACCCTGCTAGGCACTCGGGTAGATCATAGGGAGAGGGAACTATAGTCACGAGGTACTATCAAGGAAAGGAGAAACCGGCATAGGAATTCGTTAGAATTGATAAAAAGGGGTAAAATGGTTGAGAGGATTTTGAAAAGACTGGCGAAGATGGCCAGAACCTTGACTTTCATTCAACTAGAGACTCGGCTAGGCTATCAGCAACCGTTGAATCGCGAGAAGCAACAGAAGGGCAGACAACCATCGTTCTTCCGAGGCGGAGTCATCTAAAGCATGTAGATTAATTCACGTATAATTGATAGGTGATTAGTTTTGAGTAAGCCATAGAAGTGTTTGAAAATAAATATGATTTTCCTGATATGTTAATCAGGGGAAATGCCAAATAAAGACCATCGGGATTTCCGCCCTCGGCGTCGTCATGAATGATGTACATGAGCTGCTGAGTGGAAGTGTCCGATTCTGACCTCCTGAATTCCCTTTGCTTATCTTTTCAGAAAAAAACTTATTTTGCAAATGCAAACATTTAGAAGAAGAAACAAATTGGAAAGTAATCTCTGACTCGACTGTTCTGGCTGCAAACTTTGGATTGAAAGACCGTTCGTCGTGTCTGCCAGACTTCTTCTGAGCCCCTGAAAAGAGAGGCATGAACAACGAAGCTCAGCTTAGTAGAAGAAGAATCTTCTGACCGAGTTCTACTTCGAACTTCACTTTCATCTGATGACTCTCGCAGAGGCCGCCTTTTCTCCCTTCGACTCCCTCTTCCGAACCGTCGGAAGTCGCTATAAGAAGAGATTCTCTGATTTTATGCAGTTCTCTAATATTTCGAAAATATATCCCTACTTCATTTTTTGTATACTACTTACAAATGAGATAGTAGGTGCGCCCGGGCCGGAATTCGATGCCTCCGGGATGGGGGAAACGGAGCGGAAGACGACGGAGAGAGAAGAGTTCCGCTGAGAGTCAACGCACGCTCCGAGTTGACGGGCATCTCCCATCAGCACGCAGTGGTTGTACTCCTCTTCAGAGACCTGAGAGAGTGACGAGACAGATAGAAGAGAGAGAGAGAGAGAGAGAGAGAGACAGAGAGAGAGGAGGGACATAAACATTTCGCACAGAGAAATTAGCCATTCATCTACTAAAATCCCTAGAATCTTCCGAAATCTGGCTTGGATTGGTATTTCTTCGAAGTCAACAAGATTTTCTCGTAACTGAAGATCACCGAGTTTGCCATGTCAACATCAAGTATTTAATGGTAATGTAACAAATTAGCGAGGTAAGTGATTGGATTCGATGGTTCTAAGAAGTGAGCATCCTCCTTCATGGTCTGCGTCTCTGTACTCTCTCTCTCTCTCTCTCCCTCTCTCTCTCTCTCGCACATCGTTAGCTGGTCTTCTTCTCCCCCCCCCGTTCCTCTTCCACTGGCCATCATATGGCAGAACGAGTAATTGCCCGAGGGGCATTGCCTCCATCCGCCATTCATTCTCGCCATTTCCGCACCCTAATCATTGCTCGATATTTGCCTTCCGCCATAGTACCTAAATACCTCTCTCTCCCTCTCTCTCTCTCTCTCTCTCTCTCTCTCTCTCTGCCTCTCGCTGCCTCTCTGTCTCCGCCTCTTTCCCCTCTTTCACTCATCATCCAAACTACTCCCTTCTTCTATGTAAGTGAGTGTTCCTCTGAGCGCATCTCAGAAGAGGCTGCGCACACAGAAAACTACGCGATTTTCAGCAAAGAAAGGGTAAACGTATGCCTTTTCTGAGGATAATGAGACTCTGACACGGCCTAGAAGAAGAAGTTATGGTTAGAGGAGCGAAGTCAAACGGGTGCGCGCGAGACAGAGAGAGAGAGAGGAGAGAGAGAGGAGAGAGAGAGAGAGGGAGAGAGAGAAAGAGGGTGAGGGAGAGAGGAGAGGGGGGAGAGGGGAGACAGAGAGAGAAGAAGGGGAGTCATCACACGCAAGCTAATGATTGAAATGGTTGAATGAAAGAGTGCCGATTCTCGAGTGATTACTACGTCTTCTCCTTTAGAATGACTGAAGTGGAGAAAGCTGGCACTTTGCCAGCTGGTAGCGGCCCTTTTCAGAGTCTGCTTCTATTAGACACTTCGACGCCTGCTCAATTTCCTCTCTCTCCCTCACTAGATCTCTCTCCCCACGCAAAAGCCCATTCTCCCGTGCTTTTTTGTCCTCGATCCCCAAAAAGGGTCGGTGTCATGATGGGCATCAGCAGAGAGTGCCGTCTTTGTCTGCTTCTCTCCATTCTCCATGCTCTCTCTCTCTCCGTTTGTTGATGTCCCTTCTTCTCTCTACCAAATGAGCCATGACTCCCGCTTGTCGTCGCGGGCAGAGATTGCCGAATTATTCCTTCTTTTTCTCATCCTTTTCTGAGGCTTTTAGGGGAAATGCTGTCCCTGATCAAAGGGGACCCATTCTCCTTTTCCACTCATCCATATCACTCCCTTTTCTGCAAGCTCCCTCCTTGCTCTCTCTCTCTCTCTCTCTCTCTCTCTCTCTCTCTCTATCGCACTCTCCCCACCCCTCCGAATTTTGCCCAGAGCCGTCGTGTTCTCCTGCAATCTCCCCCTTACTCCTTGGCTGATTCTGTGTCTGCCTCCTCTTCCACCTCCTTGTCTCCTCCGCCACTCTGTCAATGTTTGTTTGTTGTCTGCCAAAGTCATTGACCTTATGTAGCAGGCAGATGAGTGTCTTCTTCTGTGGCCAAACACTTCTTCTCTGCCTCTCTCCCCTTTCCACACTCTCTAATCACTCTTCTCTCTTCACTAATCAAGGAGGGAGATCACGCACAATGTGCGCCAGAAGCTGATTAGACGCGTCTTGTTCGACTTCACTGCCGAAGTGAGAGAGAGAGAGAGAAAGCGAGAGAGAGAAAGAGAGAGAGAAAAAGAGAGAGAAAGAGAGAGAAAGAGAGAAAGAGAGAGAGAGAGGGAGAAAGAGAGAGAGAGAGAATCATAGCAAGAACAGGAGGAGGCAGAGAAAGCAGGAGAGAGAGGATAACGAGGACAAGGAAAACAGAAGCCAACGAACGCTAGAGGTAAAACGAAATGAAGACAAAAGAGGAGAAAAGAGAATGAATGTAGGGAAAGGATCAGAATTGACAGGTTGAGAGAAGAAAGAAGAGAAGAGGCGCCACTCTGCCGGAGCAATCTCCGTCAAGCATTCTTCACTCATTCTGCTCCTGGCTGCGTATCCGGCTGGCAAAATGCCAGAGAAAAAACAGATCGGCTCCGGATTGATGACGAAGCACATTGTTAGTATTGTCACGAATATCACAGCGTTATTCAGGCGTGAATGAAGAAAAGGAGGAGAATGAAGACAAAAGAAAAGAGAGAGAGAGAGAGAGAGAGAGAGAGAGAGAGAGAGAAAGAGAGAGTGGAGAGAGGGAATGAGAGAGGAAGAGAGTGGAGAGAGACCAGATCTGATCATCGTGCCCCCAATGAATGATCAGAGTGAACTGAAGCGGAAGAAGATCTCTTCGTGCTCTTTCTCTCATTCATTATCAATTACATGAAGAAACGCAAATGAATGAAGGAAGAGAAAGAAGACTGACCAGACAGAGCATGGAGTACTCGTAGTCGGACCCGGGAAGGGGGCAGATGATAGAGACTTGGTCTCCGATCTCGACAGTCTTCACGTGGTCCGTGTTGCTGATGTCAAAGCTGAACTTGAAGTTTTTGTTTAATATTCAATTTTATTTCCTTTAATTCAATAATGTCTTTGTTGCTGTTACTTTTTATTATCTGGTGTTATTGCCTTGCAGTGAAGTTGTTCATGTCTATTTCTACGGCTCAATATGAATACCCCCGCTGTGATATCGCGCAGAAGTGCGATTGGAGAAGGAATCTCCCGTATAAAGCCGGAGGGAGAGAGAGAGAGCAAGAGAAAGAGAGAGAGAAAAACAGGGAGGGAGTGGGTGCTTGTGTTCGATGAAGAGAGCGTAGATAATAAACCGGAGCAGTGCAGGGAGAGGGAGAAAGGAGTGGGTAATGAGCTGGTAATGATCATCATCTTTCTGCTGAAATTTTGAAGAGGGCAAGAGGCGATAAAGAAGGCGAGATTATAAGAGAGACGGTCAGAAAGTGTGAGAAAGAGAGTGTGAGAGAGAGGAAAAGAGAGAGAGAGAAAAAGAAAGAAGCTCTCGCCTGCGCAACATTCTCTGTACCCCTCTCATATTCATGTCCATCTTTCTGTGCGGATTGCCCGGCTCAACTCGACTACTCTGACCGGGCTGCGCCCTTCTCTCATCATATCCTTGACCGCTACATGGGCACTATCTGACATAGAGAGAGAGAGAGAGATAGAGAGAGAGATGGGAAGGGAGGATGAGAGAGAGAAGAGAGAGAGAGAGAGAGAGAGAGAGAGCGAGAGAGAGAGAGATGGGAAGAGAGGATGAGGAGAGAGGAATATGAATAATTTGAAAAAGATATAGATAGCAGAGAGAGCAAGGAATATGAAAGGTAGACCGGGAGGACAACGATACCATCGAATGGAGTCGGTTGTTGATGAACTCAGTCAATCAAAGCAGTGAATGAGTGAGAGAGCATTGGGTAGTGAGAGGGCACAGAGATGTCGATTATACGGCTGGCCGATTGCGATGCCGAACAAGAGCGTTATCTCCAGAAGGACTGGCCAATTCGAGGAAATCTTTGGGCAGCAAGAGAAGAAAGCGCCAAAGGGTATTTACAAGGCAGCGACGGAGAGTACTGTAGCCATTACGCGGAAGATTTATTAATTCATTTTGAGAGAGAAAAGTAAGAGAGAGACGGAGAGAGAGCGAGAGATATAGAAAGCGAGGGAGAGATAGGGAGAGAGAACGAGGGAGAGAGTAGAGAAGGGAAAGTCATGGCGGCAGCCTAGATGAAGCGTCCCGCACTAACTATAAGTTGACATAGAAATACTAAGAAGGAAATTGCAGCATAAATCACTGGGTGGAGAAGTCGGAAATGAAGAGAAGGTTATTCTAATGCTCAGCTTCACGCACTTTACTGTACGAAAGAACTAAATAAATTCGTCTAGGTGCTAAGGAAAAGTCTCAAAATGTATGCGCAATACATATTTAATAAGAATAAAAGAACTTTGAAAATATCTGACATGGGATTGGTGGAGTTCCAGTAGATGTCATCGAGACGGCGAGCATTTGTGGAGGAGAAGAGTGCCAAGAGGAGCAGTCGGAGAAGAAGACTCGAGCGGGCCTCCAGGAGAATGCCCCTCTCGCGATTCATTTCATCTCTTTCTCTAGCTCTCTCTTTCTCTAGCTCTTTCTTCTCTCTCTTCCTCTTTGCTCTTGGCAATGTCACTATGAGGTTTCTTCTATAACGACTGCTATTCACCGGTCATCGGCAGTCTCCTGTAAGAAAAAAAATCGTCTATGTAAACGAAGAAGTCAATGTGTGTCTTATCATCATGAACTGTAAAAACATAAGGGGACGCGAAGAAAAAGGGGAGAGAGAGAGTCAGAAATATGGAGAGAAAGAAAGACAGAGATAAAGCGAGAGTTTGTAAGTAATCACGATAGCGAGCGAGTGGCAGAGAAAGAGAAGGAAGAGCAGGGCAGAGGGCCATGGCCAGTGCAGATTATGCAAATTCACTCCTGGAAAGACTCGCCGGCGCCTCTTCTGGAACGAGCGGCCGAAAAATAGGAGAAGGGTAGCAGAATGAACAGATCGAGTGCAGGTGGTGGGAAGAGAGAGAGAAAGAGAGAGAGAGAGAGAGAGAGAGAGAGAGGGAGTGAGAGAAGGAGAGAGGGTGGAGTAGAGAGGATTAAGAAAGAGGAGGGATACAGACGAAAAAGGAAGGGGAGTGCCAAGTGGGGTCAGCCGCTGCTCTCCTGCGCTTTTCGGCTGCAGCTGCAACTGTCGGCAGTTAGACAGTCTTTTCCTCTCTCTCTCTCTCTCTCTCTCTCTCTCCTCTCTCTCTCTCTCTCTCTCTCGGTCTCTCTCTTTCGATCTCACTCTCTCTCTCTCTCGCCTTGTCCAGCAATATGAAATGACCAAATCTGTTTTTCTCTGTGTCTCTCTGCACCAATCCCCTTCCACCTCAATTAACCCACGAAGTGCAATGCAACCTGCTCGGTGTGTCCAGCGTCAGAAATATGGAAGACATGCAATGCGAAATTCACTCTCCTTGCCTCTCTCTCTCTCTCGCGCGCGCGCTCTCTCTCTCTCTTTCTCTCTCTATTTCTCCCTTCTCGTTTGCTACATTCTATTCGCCCCAAGGGGAGTGGACCGGCTGGCAACAAAAATTAGAGAAACAAGGCAATGAAGAGAGCACGGAAAGAGAAGAGAGCAACCGGCGAAGCATCAAAATTCAGAGTGGCCGTGTAAGTGGAATGAAGCTTCCCAGGATGGACAAAGTGTCATCTCCTGCTGTTAGCATCCAACCTTGGCAACTTGCCAACCCACGCCCACTTTTTGAGTTCCGCTTCTTTGCTTTTCTTACTTCTTCTTCTTCTGCATACAACACGCGACGAAACGCAAGTTGATTATGACAGAATTAGACAGGAAGGAAAGGGAGAAGAGAAGAACACAATTGGAGGCAGAGATGGAGAACGAGAGACAAAAGGAGAAACAGAGAGCAGTAGGATTAACCCGAGAGAGACCGAGAGAGAAAAAGAGAGAGAAAGACATAGAGAGAAAGAGAGAGAGAGAGAGAGAGAAAGAGAGAGAGAGAAAGAGAGAGATAAAAACGTCTAACAATAAGAGATGAAAGCAGAGAGAAAGAGAAAAGTGCCAGCGTGAGTAGAAAAAGTTTCGCTCTTTCGAGTCTATTTCTGGTGAGAGTAAAGAACTAGCCGATAATGAAAGCGGCATCCGCAAGCGAGAAAGAAAACAAGATTGAGAAAGAAGAGAAAGAGTTGAACAAAGAAAACCAAAAGGAATCAAGAATATACCCACTTCTCTACCTGCTTTCAATCTGTGAGATTCTCCATTTGCAATGAATTACGAAAATGCCAGAAGAAGGACGAAAGGACTGCGAATTTTTGGAACCTTTAACGAAGAAAGAGAAAACAAGAGAGAGAGAGAGAGAGAGAGAGAGAGAGAGAAAGAGAGAGAGAGAAAGAGAGAGATAAAAACGTCTAACAATAAGAGATGAAAGCAGAGAGAAAGAGAAAAGTGCCAGCGTGAGTAGAAAAAGTTTCGCTCTTTCGAGTCTATTTCTGGTGAGAGTAAAGAACTAGCCGATAATGAAAGCGGCATCCGCAAGCGAGAAAGAAAACAAGATTGAGAAAGAAGAGAAAGAGTTGAACAAAGAAAACCAAAAGGAATCAAGAATATACCCACTTCTCTACCTGCTTTCAATCTGTGAGATTCTCCATTTGCAATGAATTACGAAAATGCCAGAAGAAGGACGAAAGGACTGCGAATTTTTGGAACCTTTAACGAAGAAAGAGAAAACAAGAGAGAGAGAGAGAGAGAGAGAGAGAGAGAAAGAGAGAGAAAGAGAGAGAAAGTGAGAGAGAGAAAGAGAGATAGAAAAGGATGGGAAACAGAGACAGAAAGAGAGGGAGAGAGAAGCCGGAGGGTGCGAGAGAAAGGGAAAAGGAGAGTGTTGAAAGAGAATGAAATTGTAGGAGAAAGACAAGGGAGATTCGTTTGCAAAAGGAGTCTTAGCAAAGGAATGCCGGACCGTATATTGGAAGAAGAGTCTGTCAGCTCAAAAGTCTATTAATCAGCAGCGCAAGTGGACTGTTGATCACACAGATGATTGGAAAAAGGAGAGGCAGTGATAGAAACTGAGCAGATGCTAAGGCGATATGAGAGACAGCCGAGAAGATTTAGGACAAATTTAGGATTAGAAATTGAGAAGATAGAGAGAGAAAGACAGAGAGAGAGAGAGAGAGAGAGAGAAACAAAAGAGAGGGAGAGAATCGGTGCGTGCGCTCTCAAAGAAAATACCGCCGATGAGGGGCGCAAGAGCATTTCAGAGGTTAAGAGGGACAGGAAAACGTCGAGTTTCTTTTTCTCTCGCTTATTTTATCTTCATTTCTCTGTTTTCTCTCTCTCTCTCTTACTCTTTTATCTCTCGCACTCCTTTTCTCTAGATCTCTTCCATTCTCAGGTTCCCTTCAGCATATCTCACTAACACTTACACCCGAGGCATATGAATGCTGGGAGGAAAGCGAGGAAGAACCCACAAAGAAACGCGGCGCAATAGCGTGACACACGAGTTGAGCCACATTTTAGAAGAGTGAGAGGTAAAGAGAGAGAGAGAGAGAGAGAGAGAAGGAGGGAGGGAGGGAGGGAGGGAGAAAGAGAGTGTGACATACAGTCAACCGTTCGAGAGGGGCACGACTCATAAAGATGGCGATGGGGCGGGAATGAAAAGAGGGATTTACACATTTACTTCTTTGAGTAACAATCCTGCTACCAATCATTTCTCTCTTGTTAACAACAGCTCACCCAAAGAACCGCAAAATTCCCTGAGAGTGTGACTTTGTTATGGTTCGATATTGAAAAAGAACGATTAGCTATCGCCCCCACCGGTTTCTTTTTCATCAAGTGACCTCTCTTGGCGTTTAATCCAAATCACATCATCTTTCACTTTTTCATCAACCTTTTTCTTAGGATTAAAAGGACCTTCTCTCAGAATTAAGCCTTCTTTTCATGATTGTCGGTAAGGAGAGGCTTGCTCCACATAATGAAAGGCTTCTCTCGACATCAACGATACTCTGACAGTGAGATACCGAGAGATCGAGACAGATAGGGAAGTAACAAGAGAGAGAGAGAGAGAGAGAGAGAGAGAGAGAGAGAGAGTGAGAGTGAGAGAGAGAGGCAGGCAAAGTAGGAGAGAAAGAGGGAAAAAACATAGAGGGAACAGGAAAAAGCACAATAAAAAGAGCAAGGTGACAGCAAGAAAAAGAGGGGGAAGAGAATGGCCAAAATCACGATTCAGTGGCAGTCGAGAGAGAGAAGAGGACATTAGAAGGGCGGCCTTTTGAATGTCAACGAGAGGGAGGAGATGAGGAAGTCGAGAAAGAAAATATAAAATAATGAGATGATAATGATCACAGATATCACGAGAAACGGAAATAGAGAACAATGCCCTCAAGCTTTTGATGGCAAATCAGCAAGAATTACTGAATTCATTTGCAAAAATACAGATGAAAAAATACAGATATCTATCATTCAATTGAAAGCTTGAGCAGGCTCATTCTTTTCTCTGCTAAGACTCATGGATATCTCGCTTTCCGGAATAAGTTTTGTGTCTTTTTCTATCATTCCTTCTTTTCACCCACCCACTTCAATGATTTCCCTCGTTTGCTTTGTTGCGCTACCGCTCTTTCTCTCTACCTCTATCTCTGGCTGATTATCTCTCACTCACGCACCCTCTCTTTCTCTTCCTCTCTCTATCATTCATTTGATGGTCTAAAGCATCGCTCTTGTTCTATTATCAGAGCCGAGCGGGGACGAAGGAAGAAAAAGAGGCAGACAGAGCAAAAACATGCTTGCATCGGCTTCAATGAACATCTTGCATGCTCGCAATTCTCTACTCTCTCTCACTCTCTCTCTCTCTTCTCTCTAACTTCTCTCTTTCTTTCCCTCTCTCTCTCCCTTTCTCTTTCTCGTTCTCCTCGATGCCTAAGAGATTGCGACGAATATGTCATGGAATTAGATGCTCTTACTGATAATGCACAGCACAGAACGAGCTAATAGGCAGAGAGAGAGAGAAAGAGAGAAAGAAAGAGAAAGAGAGAGAGAGAGAGAGAGAGAGAGAGAGAGAAAGTGGCAGACAAGGGAATCAGGAAGAGCAGACAGAAGAAGAATAAAGACAGGCTAAATGAATATACATATATCTATTCAATTTTAAAAGGAAGCAGAAGTCAACTAGAGAATTGTGTGAGACAAAGAGAAAGATCGGGAATCAGCTATTGTGAAGGATGAAGTATGTATGATGTAGGTAACACGGGGCGGAAGTCTCCGCATGTTATGAGGAAAGAGAGAGAAAGAGAGAGAAGAGAGAGAAGAGCGGGAGAGAGGATTAGAATAGCAGCGACCTCCTGATGAGGCAATCGGATCGGCGCACTGATTGAATTGGCCTGTGGCCTCCCTGTGAGGGTGGTCGGGGAATGGAGAGAGTTGGGGAAATAATGAGAGAAGCAGACAGAAGTGAGAGAGTGTTAGGATTGAGGAGAGGAAGAGACACAGAAGACAGCCCAGTTTATGCAAGATTGAACGCGTGCTGAAATGTGCTAGGGGGGTTTGGGTGAATGAGAAAATATAAATAGGACGTGTTTTGTTTAGCCTGATCGGATAGCTAGCGATGATGAGCTAGCGAGCAAGGAATAATGGAGAGCAAGGAGAGAGAGAGAGAGAGGAAGAAAAAGAGAGAGAGAGAGAGAGAGAGAGAGAGAGAGAGCGCCACTCTCCCCCCGGAAGAGAAAATCCGCGCGAGTGGCTCGCACGAGAGAGGGGAAGAAGCGAAGTGCGTATCAACGGGGTATTCTGAAGCACCAGGGACGAGAGGATGTCACTCTTTTTTATCCCTCACTCTCCCCTGCTCTCTTTCTCTCACATTCCCCTTCTTTTCCATCTCACTCATCCTATCTCTCTCTCTCTCTCTCTCTCTCTCTGTTCCGCCTTCCTCTCTTTTTTCCTTTGAATTTTCTCTCCCCCCAACTGTGGCCAACATTACAGTGCAATGGCAGCGCATGACGTATGCTCATGAGACTTTTTGGAATATTCAACTAATTGGAGTCGCTACCGGATTGTCGCGGCTAAGATGCATAGCGGAACCCATACTTCAACATACTTCTTTTGTAGAGAGACAGACAGAGGGTGAACCAGAGAGAGACGTAGAGAGAGAGGGAGAGAGTGAGAGAGAGATAGAGACGGTGTTGAGAGGCCTGTCTCATAGAACCAGAGAGTAGAATGAGAAAGGATGAAAATGACGCGGAACAACGACAATACGTGGCTGTGTTGTGCTAGAGAGAAGAGCAACAAACGGAGCTAGCAAGGTTGTTGTGGCTTGAGGAGGGATGAGAAATAATAACATGAAAGGGAAAAGGGACAACGAGAGGGTGAAAATGTGAAGCATCCCCTTGAAAGAGAGTATTATTTCACAATCTTTTCGCTTGAGGATAAAGACTCGAGAGTTTAAAAACAATCGTCAAAAGTTTCCCCTCTAATAGTGATGAAAATCTCGAACCCATTTCGTTTCTGCCTCCGTTAAGTTCCCTCTGCTCTGTCTCAATCTCTCACTCATTCTCTCACTCATTCTCCCTCTCATTCCCTCTCTCTCTCTCTCTCTCCCTCTACCTCCCTCTCTCTGCACTCAATCACCTGCGCATCCTCCCTGCCAGGATCACCTAAGATCGACCGAGTTTCCGGAGGCACTTGTCGCCGAGAGAAAGAGATAGATAGAGAGAGAGAGAGAGAGAAGGATAGAGAGAGGCGAAGAAGCAGAGAGTGAGAGAGCGCGAGAGTGAGATCCCATCCATCACGGCGGCTTCAGGCATTGGCAAGAGGGCGGTGGCACTTTTCATTGTCAGCAGTGGAAGAGACATGATCAGTGCAAGAAAGAAGTACACGAAGAAAAAGGGGCAGGAAAAAACAATCATGATTAAAACAAGAATTCCGCGTGAATTCTTGCACTCGATCAAGTTCTCCCGAAATTCGCTCTTTGATCACTGGCGATTTCTTCATGAAAGAGAGTGAAAGGAAGAGCAAGAATGTGCGAGACAATAAAAGAAAACAGGTGAGATCGGGAAGAGTGGCTGCTAATAGGAATAAGGATGTGAGAATGCACAACTGAAGTCAACTATGTGGACAATGCAGATGACTGGTGAAAGAAAGGACAAGCAGTTAGAGAGTGAGATAGAGAAGGAAAAGAGACAAAGATAGAGAGTGAGAAAGAGTGAGAAAGAAGAAACTGCGAGATAGCAGATGTGGAAAGAGAGAAAATATAGAAGTTTGTGTTGAGAAAGACTTATGGTACATAGTCTCGTGCTACTATGATGGAAAGGTAGAGTGACACCACTGTCCACTAAAAAGTGGTAAGGGGTAGATGGACATTGGAAAAAGGAGAGCGAGAATGTGAGAGAGGAACAACACTGAGATGACCAGCGCAAAACGGCGATTACACAGAAGACTAAAAAAACTTCTTTCTTCTTAAAGGTTATTAATAACTTAATCACATTGAAAATAAAGTTGCCCAAGGCCCATGTCAAGGAAGAGAGGGAATCGAATCACGGAATTACCAGAGGCAAGGAAAAATGGAGATGATTTTGCCACACAAGCATCACTCATTCTCCCTCCTTTTCCTATTACTGTTTTTCCAGCCATATTTTTCCTGTGCTCCTGCACTCTCACGATCTTTCTCTTTCCATCTCTCTCTGTCTCATTTCTCTCTCTTTCTCTCTTTCTGTCTCTCTCTCTCTCTGCCTCTGCTACTCTAGCACTTGATTAGATACTGAGCTGGCCTGGGGCAGCTTCTGCCCTCGTTGACCTCCTCTTCCCTTCTAAGCTCTATGCCAGCCATAATTAGCCGGATGAATATGTGGATCGCCATGACAAGACTGAGAATGCAGAGAGATGAACGCCATATGTGTGAGGGATTGAATATCATCATTCACATGTGTATGTACATACGTACACATCAGAAAATACTCTATACGTTATTTCAGGAATTTCGACCGTATCTAACAATAAGTGTTACGCCTTCCGAGATACAAATGTATTTAAGTAAATCCCGACCTGCATCGGTTTCTACAACATCAACGTGTGTTGTTATGAAAGGAACTGTTCTGGCAGAAGGACACAGATTGAAGGTTTAACCAACTGGATTATGCAACAGATTTGAAGACGGAAAGAGTGAATTCGGAGAAATTGAGGGAGAGAGAAACCGAGAGAGAGAGAGAGAGAGAGAGAGACAGAGACACATAGAGAGAAAGAGATAGACATAGAGAGAGATAGAGATACAGAGTGAGATACTGACAAAGAGAGAAAGAGAGAGAAGACAGCGCGGCTGGGATTTCGGGTGATGCAATTAAGTTGAGATTCATCGAGCGCTGAGAAGAAGCTTCGGCTGCCAGCAAACTTGGACTCGTCGAAGAGACTGACTTGGTTGTATGTATTTTGGTAGAGGCTTGACGGGATAAACATGCAAGGCTATCATCGACCAGCTTCCTCCTCTTTGTTTTATCTGTTCTTGGATACACTCCGGAAAGGGTCCATTCCATGATGGAAGGGACGGAAGGAATGATGGGACTCTCTCACTTGGAAGAGAGAAGAGCATTGCGTGCGAGGACTATCAGTTCCGATGAGCAGAAATGAAAGCATGGGAGTGAATGTTTTAGATCCTATTTAGGCAAGAATAATATTTTCTAAAGAAAAAAAAACATGTAAAAAAATTAAGAAGCGAGGGTAAGGGGCATGAAAATATAGCACAACGTTGAGACCAAGAAAAGAATGAGAAGATGTAGTGCTGCGAGTAACATGGATATCAGCTTGCATGATTACACCTTCCACTCACTCAATTCTATTTCCCCATGTCAACTTGAGGCTGGCAAGCAAGAGATCATCTCAGAAAAACGAAGGGGACAGATCTCTCATGAAGAATCATAGATTAGAGGAAGACAGAGGGAAGGACATCGAATGGAGTAACACAGGGAGGACATGAACTTGGTGAGAGATTGAAGAGTTCATGAAGAGAGAGAGAGAGGGAGAGAGGGAGAGAGATAAGGAGAAGAGAGAGCCGGAAAGTACATCTGTATGAACTTGACCGGTTGCCAGAGGGCGGCGGCCCTCTGTCTCCCTCCCTCCCCACTTTCTCATTCTCTCATGCCATGGCTTCTGCCGCCGACTCTTTCACAAAAAAGAGAGTGGAACACGCACCTGTGCATGAAGAGAGAACATGAATGAAGGAGATGGGCAGAGATGGAAAAGACAAGAGGAGACGGAGGGAGAGAGGGCGATTGAGAAAGAGAGGGAGAGAGACAGAGAGAGAGGGAGAGAGAGAGAGGGAGAGTGGGAGAGAGTGGGAGAGTCAGTGTTTTGGATCCAAAAAAAAGTATTCGTGAGAAAGACAGAGTTGTTGTCGAAAGGGCACGCCTGATACTATCGGAAAGGGTGGAAAGGAGTGTGTATTGTCACCGGGGAGAACAGTTTAGTGTCCACCAAGCAAGGACAATCATCATTTACATGGATCTCTCGGCCAATATTAACAGGCGAGAGAACGGAGATTACTGGGGGTGGTTGAGGGTAAGTGAGAGACATTGGGGAGGGAAGATGGAAAGAGAAAGAGAGAGAAGGATAAAGAGAGAGAGAGAGAGAGAGAGAGAGAGAGAGAGAGAGAGAACAGCAATACGGGATGTTCTGTTCCAGCGCAAGCGGCATCCTTTGTAAGAGCAGCAATTGCACGAGCTCATCTCTTCCGACTGTTTTCCTCATCAATCCTCTCTCACCACTCTTCGTCTTTCTCTCTCTCTCTCTCTCTCTCTCTCTCTTTCTCGCACTCTTTCTCTCTCCAACATACACTATAGTAAATGCCATGATCGGTCAAGTAGAAAAGTTCCGATCAACGAATCTTAATGAAACACTGGTCATTTTACCACACGCTATTACATCAAATATGTATTTTTGTCAGCAATTAGAAGAAAAATATTGTTAGCAAAATGCCTTTTCTTTTTCGCAGACAACAGTGGGAGATTTAAAAAATTTTTGGTTACAGTCGTAAAGACAACTCATTACCAGCACAGATTGCAAGGAGAAAATTCTTGGAGGATCATGCTTATATAGTAGCACAGGGGAGAGATTCAGAGAGGGAGGGAGAGAGAGCGGGAAGCAGAAGAGAGAGAGAGAGAGAGAGAGAGAGAGAGAGAGAGAGAGAGAGAAAGGAGATAGAGAAAGATCAGAGCAGAACATGCAAATGGACAAGGAAATTAAAGGCACAAAGATGGGCGCACTCTTTCTTTATTTCATGCCCGATCTCCCGCACAAGGAGAAATGACCAACGGGAAAAGGCCGTAAAATAGTCGAGGCAGGCAATATTAGTGGCCATTTGAGTGGTCCGGTCGGGCCTGTTTAGGCTTCTTCCGGGGAGCACTTAAGAGAGAGGAAAAACAAAAGCACCAGGTGAAGACAGCCACGGGCACTGCACGAGAACATTTGGGGCTTCCGGAGGGTAGCCAATGCTTGCGGAAGTTAACAGAAGAAGAGGAAAGGAAAGCAAGGCATGAAAGGGCAGCAAAACGGAACAGCGAGGGGTGGACGACAGAGAAGCAGAGAAGGAAAGAGGGCAAGAAGAGAGACAGTGAGAGAGAGAGAAGGAGAAAGAGAGAACGCACGTACAAAGGTCTTCATTCATTTACCAGACAATTGAATTATCTCTGACCTCTCCACAGTCCTCTTCACTTTCTGTGCTCTCTAACCTTCTATCTATGCACAAATAGCCCTGTCTCGTTCTAACTGACCACAAGCGATTATTAACTCGCTCCGGGAGACTGTACACAGCAGACAATTTTAGTGCTTCAGAGATCGAGATAGAGACAGAGAGAAAAATTAAAAGAATGAGAAGAGAGAGTAGAGAGAGAAGAGGGAGAAAGGAGAGAGAAGAGAGGGAGAGGGAGAGAGAGAGATAGATAGAGAGAGAGAGAGAATAGAATGACCATTCGAGGGCAGAGCAGACAGAAGTAGCACAGAGCAATTGGCCAGGGCCGAGCGGCCGAGGCGGGTGAGACGGATTTCCGAATTGAAGAGAAGGAAGAAGCCATGTGTTCAAGCAAGGAGATCATGGCATAAGCTGGACGGATTGAGGCCCGATTCCAGAAGAAAAGGAAGCAGCTGAATACGGGGAAGAGGAGGTCAGGGCTTCGTGTCAGAAAAGAAGCAGAGAAAACGTGTGCCAAGAGAGATGGGAGAGAATGATGGAAGGAGAGGGGACGAGAGAAGGAAACGAGTGCCTCATTCATGCCAGAGGCGTCTCGGCTGCCGTTGATTGCAACGGCGAATGGGTGTCAGAAACAAATGGAAGAGAAAGGGAAGATGTTGACAAAGCATATCTTCGCTCTAGAAGAAACGTGCCTATCTGACAGATTCTTTCAAGAAAAAATATTTTACAGGAAAACTGCCTCATAGAAAAGTGGAAAGTATGTTTGAAGCTTTGGAAACGACTGGGGCGAAGAGGGCTTTATGCATACAAACGTAAACTTTTGAGACATTAATGCCCTTGCAGCTAGCTTCCCTGGTTTTTTTCCTGCACCAGAAGAAACATATGTTCCCCCTCTGGCAAATGTTGTTTAGCATCGGAAGAGCAAGAGAAATTGCGTGCACTTTCCCTCTCTTTCCGTCTGCTTCCTCAGTGTGCCATTTATAAATCTTAAATTCCTCTCAGAAAATGTTGTTTTAGATCTGGAGAGGATGCGGAGAAAGAGGACGAGAGATGGAGGAATGCCAATAGCTCGCCTGCCAAGATCTCCACTAGTGAGCCATCCCTACACCCATTAGAACAAATGTCTTAAACTTCTAAATAAACATCCTATTTTTCCAAATCAAAAAATTGAAGTAAAGCAAAACGACAGTATCAGCATACAAAACTGTTCTGAACCATCCACCGGGACAACGAAGCATGGGCAAGACAGTCGAAAGACCATAAACCTCCGAGTAATGAGTCTGCCGGGGGTTTCGAGAGTACGAGTTCGACTCTTGTTGAGGGCGGCGAAAGCAGCAAGAGACTGCATTACGACTGGAACGAGGTCATGCATGTGTTGTAGTACGGGAGGGCAAGGAGAGAGAGAGAAAGAGAGAGAGAGAGAGAGAGAAAGAGAGAGAACGAGAGAGAAAGGGAATTGCCTCAGGGCAATGGGACAACCATAGAAGGGAAGCCAAAGCGAAAGGGAGAAAGATGAGTAATGGCAAGTGCACACCTTCTCTAGTTCGGACTGTACAACATCTTGTACATGTACTACATAGAAGATGTCAGCAACTATCCATAAGGGGCATGGAGGAGCACTCTCGCTCTCTGTTCTCTACATTCATTACGCATACTCACACACTTTCACTCTCTCAGTTCTCTCTCTTCCCAGTATCTCTCTCTCCCCTCTCTCTCCCTCTCTCTCTCTCTCTCAATTCCCTTTCATTAGTGCGAAGAGCCGCTCGAAGAGGAAGCACGAGAGGCCTGCTTCATCTGTTACGGCCGCGCCGCTCTTCATGATGATAATAGTGTGAATATGCTATGAGAAGAGAGAGAGAGAGAGAGAGAGAGAGAAAAGAAAATGCGAGAGAAAGTATGAGTGAGCAAGAGAGAGAGAGAAGCAAAGTCAGAAAAGAGAATTAATGAGAGAAGGCTGCAAGACAAACTGTTAGGCTACATAAATGAATGCATGGTGTGGAGTTGGCGACATGGCAATTTCTAGCTTGACGGAGGGAGAGTGATGGAAAAGGAGTATACTGAGGGAACGAGCATGGCCGAGAGGAAATATACTGAACTTAATTTGCAAGATATGCATGTATATAAGGGCATAAATAGTATAAATTTTTACTATTTTATAAATTACAGCAAACTTAGTATTCTATTGGAGTAGAAATTATGGATAGATAGATAGAGAGAGTCGGAGAGAAGTAGGAGAAGAACATACATATGTATGTGTGATAGAGGAAAGGAGAGGATGAGAGAGAGAAAAAGTGTGATTGGTAAGCGCAGGAGAGGAAGGGAGAGAGGGAGAGAGAGAGAGAGAGAGAGAGAGAGAGAACCATGGTATCTGCTGATGGCAGCGGCTGAAGTGTCCGTCAGGTTGCCACTCGCATTGTCCTCTTGGCATCCGCCGACTCGTAATCGGCGCCACTTATAGAGACGGAGCTTCTTCCCATTTCCTCTCTCTCTTTCTCCCTATCTCTCTCTCATCTCTCTCGCCATCCCTTATCTCTCTGACATTCACTCTCACATTCTGCCAATTCGCTCTCCCTCCTTCTGTTTCTAATTCACATCCTTTGACATTTCATGACTTTCTCTCGTGTCTCCTTTCCTACTTACACTTGTGGAGACGAGAGTATCAACATCATTCACTGCCACAACATCAGTGCTGAAAACTCTCTTTCAGCATGAGCCTGCATCAATGATATCGATAGAAAGTTTGTTCATCTTCTAGAAGGCTTTCTCATGGATGGATGTCGATGACAGTAATGAGAATTGAACAGACACTGAACATGCGGCTACTCTTTTCTATTAGAGCTGTTGTTTAAGTGAAAGGAAGACGATAGAAAGCAGTAAATTGAGAGACGGAATAACTACATATGTACATATGCATGTTTAGCATTTTGCGAATTTAAATTAAGCAAAAAGGTAATCAAAAGGAAGCCTATATAGGAGGCTATGCAATGACAACAGTTGTCGTAAAGAAGAAGAGAATCTATCTCGTACTGGGAGTAGCCGAAGGCAAGCTGAAAATGCAAAAAATGGGTTCCTGTCTTCTAATTTTTCCAAACCATAGGAGTGAGGAACCTCTCTGGTTCTCAGGTTCATCTCGCGCATCCTTTGAAATTAGGCGGAAAGACAAAAAAGTGCCTCGGGGCTACGACACGCGCTAGAAGAATAAAGCAAAAACTTAGGATGTGACATTCGCCGTATAACCAATTCCCGGAGAGAGCAAAAAAAAGGAAGCGGAGAAACTAGAGGAATCAATTGTGGGACCAATCTTGTTATCAAGTACAAGGAGATATGCATTTTATTGATATGACAATCAGGGCCGGTCACAAAGAAGAACGATTGGTAGGCCAAGATGTTTCTCTCTTGGAGTTATCCAAGAGAGAAACTGCGAGATAGCAGATGTGGACTGTGTTTCAAAATTAGCAGCCTTGAAATAGAATGAAGAAAGGATTTCAGAGCCGAAATTGACTGAAAGGACACAAATGAAGAATGGACTACTCCGCTTTTTCTTTCTGTTCCAGATAAATTGACTCAGGTCGAGAAAGATGACGGAGAAAAGAAAGGGTATAAGAGAGAGAGAGAGAGAGAGAGAGAGAGAGAGAGAGTGAGAGTGAGAGAGAGAAAGTGTGGCAGAGCAAGACAGGGAGAAAGGAGATAGGAAGAAAAGGAGAGGCAGGGGAGAGGGGAGGGAGAGAGAGAGAGAAAGAGAAAGAGAGAGAGAGAGAGGGAGAAAGAAAGAAAGAAAGAAAGAGTGCACCTGTAAAAGTGGCTGCGCTTTCAGTGGAAGGCCCGTTTAGAAGAGAGAGCCTATTAATCCATCTCAGAATGACACTTCACGGCCATTTCGTACGTCGATCCAAGAATCCACGACAGGCAACGATTTCATTATTAATAATGGCTAAATAAATTTAAAATTTAGATGTGGGAATGACAGCATTGTAAGAGTACAGGCAAAGGCAACTTTACATTTTAAAGTTTACCATTGCCCGATTCTCATGAAAGTAATTCATCTTGACATTCTCTGAGTCGCCTTGTCGGGTGCTTCTGGCTCAGTGCCAGAATGAACAGCAGGTCGGACGAATTATCCTTCGACAATTCGCGACTTAATAGGAGCTCTTCGGCCTGTCCACAGTCGCATTCATCTCCTTGTTAATTACATCATATTTTGAATAGGAAAAAGGAATTTAAGAAATTTTATATTCGAAACAGTTACATATAAGACAGTGTGAATTAAAAAATTTGGTTTTGTCTGCAATTTTCGAGTAAGCTGTTATTTTTGGCACGCATTTAGAATATTCCATTGTGGATTTAGAATATTCCACTGTTTGCCATAATTGACGATCGTTAAAATTGCCAGATCAGCGTTTTGACAATTTTAACGATCGTCAAACATGGCAAGCAGTGGAATATTCTAATTCCGGGCCAAAAATAACAGCTTACTCTTACATTGCAGAAAAAAACCAATTTTTTTAATACACACTGTCTTATATGTACATGTATATAATACGAAGTGTTAAAAGCGCGATATTCGTTGGTGAGGCAGTTTATGAAAACAGACAAGAATTAAAAAAGATCATAGAGCTGATGTAGGAATCCCTCCATTCTTATTTCTGCCTTTTATCTTGACAAAACTGGCACCAGTTTCAGCAAAAGGTGCTGACATGTAAATTTTAAAGTGGGTCCAGTCTAAAGGGAAACATATCATATGTATACTAGCTGCGCTTTTTTAAAATTCCTCGCGAGTACTTTATCATTTTGGTTCTATTTATATTTTTCAGCACTTTATCTGTTGTGAAATTTCGAAACGGGATAAAAAAATGCAGTTAGCCCTTCGTTTCAAGTTCCAAAACAATCGCATCAGTTCCCAAGTCTCCAAAACCGTTTTGCCTTACCTATTTAACGGTTCCAAGAGAAATATGCTTCAGGCTCGCTTTAGTCTGACGTTTGTCCATCATTCCTGCTAATTGTGAAGAATGATCGAAAAATACATAACAGTAAATTCGATTCCCTTTCTGGTCGAGTTTAAGAAAAGAATGATGGAACTCGCCATTACTTGTGAAGGAGGGGAGAACTCTCATCCTCACCTTTTTCTCTTTAAAGTATGCTTTGCTTCACCACGATCTCATCCTTCTCTCTGCAGGAAATGAACACAGAAGACACGTGGAAAAAAGAGAAGTCGTTGCCATTGGCAGATATTCCCCGGGCCATATTTCTTCGTAGAGAACTCCTAAGACGAAAGAGCCTGGCAATGTCCAGTGTTCATCGAATTTGCTCGATCGCATTGCTTCGAATTAACAAATAACGACCCGCTCGATCTATTGCTTCTCAATGAATTATCCTCTTTCTCATTCCTCCGTCTGTCTCTTCATAACCCATTTCTTCCTAATCTCTTTTCTCTGCATCTCTCTTTCTCTTTTTTCTAACTCTCTCTCTCAATCTTTATCTTTCTTTCTTACCATTCTCTCTATTTTTTTTATCTCTAGTCTCTACATCCCTTCCTCGAATTTTCCACCAAGCAGTGCAATCCATTTGATGTGACCATTTCGTGCCGCAAGCTAAGTACAGTCCCGCTCAACATTGTTGGGTCCGGTATTAATAGTATTAATAGTATTAATATAAAGAATACAAACTGGAATAGCGCGCATTTTCGTGCCATTTCGCGTAGGATTTTACCTATTTCGACCATGGAGATTACGACTGTGAAGACCGTTTTCAAAAATATGCTGAAATGGCTGAGATCTCATAATATTGCATTTAATTTGGCCGCGTTTGGGTTCCAAACGGGCTGGCTTCAACTCCTGGACTACAAAGTGCAAAATAACGTGAAATTTTCAGAGGACTTCTTACCTTTTTTTGAGTTTCTTGTTTTATTTCGTTTGAGTTTCTCATTTTGTTTATATATAAAATACGAAAAAAAAAGAAAAAAATTTTCGTGCTTGCAAAAATCTGGTCTCAAAAGGGTATCGAACCGTGACCTCGAGATTGCCGTCAAAGACTTACCAATACTCTACAGACGGTACAAACAGATCTGATGATACCTTTCTTTGGACAGCGTCGATTGCTCACAAAGGAAATGTCGATTCTGAACACTCTCTGTTTCCTACTTTAGTGGGAAACAGAGAGAGAGAGAGAGAGAGAGAGAGAGAGAGAGAGAGAGGGTGAGAGAGGCGAAAGAAGGTGCTGCGTCGACTACATCTACTCTGCGTCACCGTTTCAAGGCTGAAGCTACGGTATGTCGTTAGACCAACGATTTTTTCTCATTCCTTCTCGTTCTCTTGCATTCCCTCCATCTCTCTCTCTCTCTCTCTCTCTCTCTCTCTCTCTCTCCGTCTCCCACTAAAGTAGGAAACAGAGAGTGTTCAGAATCGACATTTCCTTTGTGAGCAATCGACGCTGTCCAAAGAAAGGTATCATCGGATCTGTTTGTACCGTCTGTAGAGTATTGGTAAGTCTTTGACGGGCAATCTCGAGGTCTCGGTTCGATACCCTTTTGAGTACAGATTTTTGCACGAAAATTTTTTTTGCTTTTTTTTCGTCGTTTATACATAAACAAAATGAGAAACTCAAACGAAATAAAACAAGAAACTCAAAAAAGGAAAGAAGTGCTCTGAAAATTTCACGTTATTTTGCACTTTGTAGTCCAGGAGTTGAAGCCAGCCCATTTGGAACCCAAACGCGGCCAAATTAAATGCAATTTTATGAGATCTCAGCCATTTCAGCATATTTTTGAAAACGGTCTTCACAGTCGTAATCTCCATGGTCGAAATAGGTAAAATCCTACGCGAAATGGCACGAAAATGCGCGCTATTCCAGTTTGTATTCTTTATATTAATACTATTAATACTATTAATACCGGACCCAACAATGTTGAGCGGGACTGTACGTTATAGCGCCGCTGGATAACAATTTATATTTATTAAACTGTTCATCTGCACTTTTCCTCTGAACATCTGCTCAGTCTGCGTTCTCTTCTCAGACATCACCATTGCACATTCGGTGTCTGATGCGTTTTATTATCTATTCTGCATTTTGTAGATCCTTCTTTACGTACATCTTTTGCGATGAAAGTGGAAAAGTTGCTCCCGGAGTTGGACTAAAGAGAACTTAGTCGCCAGAGGAGAACAGCGACGTCTTCGTCTTCGTCAACCCAGACGGTAGTTGTACGCGAAATTTTTCATTCGTATTTTCAAAAGAAGTCCCATTCCCTCTTTCTCTCCTCTCTCTCCCTCAATCCCCCTTTCTCCCCTTTCTCTCACTCCATCTTTTTTTCCTTGTTTCTCTTCTTCCTCTTCTCTCTCTCGTTCTCTTACTCTCAAACACACTCCGATTTCCGGAGCAAGCCTTGATCTCTTCTTCATTCCACGTTTCTTCATGGTAATGTCCGTGCCCGATTCTCCCTCTTCATATTCCGCTTCGGTTCCTGTGAATTCGAGATCACCCGCAGATAGAACTGCCATAGAGAGATAGAGTAAAAGGAGAGAGAAACAGAGAAGGCAACAGAGGAGAGGGTCAAGAGAGGGCAGAGATAGAGAGGGCGATAATGTTATACATAATGTGAGTAGATGATCGTGAAATAGCATGCTGCTTCAAGAGAGCCAGAGATATGGAAAAAGGTAGACGTCATTCTGCCGCTATGTTTCTTTCTCTATCTCTCTCTATCTATCTACATACTTTGCGCAGTAGTCAGGCTTAAAGAGGTTAAAGTGAGACAAAGTGAGTGATGCGTAAAGTGTTTTGTGAAAGAAGAGAGTTGAAGAGAGATAGAGGAAGGGAGAGAGTGAGAGAGAAGAGAGAAGAGAAGAATACTCCCGAGCTGTCCATTAAGGAGGAGTCCAGAGTAGTCCTCGACGGGTGTGAACTCGCGAGAGTGAAGAAGCTGCCTTGAAGTGGTTCCCCACTCCCTCCAGTGTTTACAACTTCGCAACAGTAACCCTCTTTGGCCGACGTCATCTTCAAGTGGTGGTGGATACGTACATTCCATTGCATGGAAAGAGTCTCTTGATCATCTGCACTTCTCAGCATTCGACTGCTCGCATGAATTCTCTCCCGACAACGTCCAATTTCCTTTCTGTTTCTCTTTCTTCATACAAGTTTCCATTTCGAGCGAGAAAACGTCGCATTGTAACTGGAACACTTATTACTCTTCTTTTCGTCTTTTCAATTTTCGCTCTCTCTCTCACGTCCTCTTTCTCTTTCTCTCTCTCGAGAACTCTGCCTTTAATTATGCATTCTATAATTGATGCCATGCATGCCATGGGTCCGCTGATCATTTCTTTTCCCTTTCTTACGAGGGAACCATCTAAGCGTAAGGTGACGGATTTTGATCGCACCTGTCCAGATCGATTACTACGGTCGAAAAAATGATTCTGGCATTTTCAATTTTTCCTAAATAGCCTCTGGCGATTTTATATTGATTTGCAAATTGAGACTTTATCGCTGTGCTGAAACTACGAAATATGCTGGATGCATCTTATAGACGAAACATGATGCATCTTATAGACGCATTTTACATAATTCCTAGGAAGACACTAGTTCTCCTCAACCGTTTCATCAGCAACGGCACTTTTAATTACTCGTGACTGATTTCGTACTATGTACATATACTGCACAGAATATTTTTGTGTGTGGAAAGTGTTCACGGAGTAACTTTGGAAGGTCGATAGCAGAATGGAATTCGTCTGAGCGGTTTAAGTTTCTTTTTTTCTCTACTCTCTCCTCTCTGTCCCTCGTGTTGTCCTTGCCACTAATTACCGTATTATCCACGCCTGATGCCCACCGCCTTTTCTTCCTCCCACAAGGTGCAAGCAGCCTAAGGTATGAGTATCTTCTCTAACACTCTCTCCCTTTCCCTCCCTCTCTCTCTAGCTTATCTTCTCTAACACTCTCTACCTTTCCCTCCCTGTCTCCACCAAATCTCTGTCTTCTGACAAGTAACCATATGCTTTACTCGCACACTGTTGCATTATTAGTATTCGGCGATGTGTAAGAGAGTAGTTTCCTCTGTCCTCTCTTTCAAACTCTTCTAATCATTCTGTCTATATCTCTCACTTCCCTCTCTCCCCCTCTCTCCCTCTCTCCTTCTCTCTCTCTCTCTCTCTCTCTCTCTCTCTCTCTCTCTTGACTACGTAATGAGAGTTGCTGCTTCTCGCATACGCGATTTTCTGGCCATGATGACCGACCTCACAATTAGAGTAAGAAGTGGCGAAGGTACGGGTGAGAAAAGCTCAAGAGGGACTGCTTTTGTAATTCTGCGGTCAAATCACAACAACATGCTCTTTTCGTTAAATTTTTTTCTTCTCCTAATTTTTCGGCAAGAACAATCTTCTATCCAATTGCATTCTATACAGTGTATGTGCATACATAAGTACATATGTATGTATCCAGCTGTGTATGTACATACATTTATGCCAATTTAAATTTATATTATCTTTTCCATGGTGTCTGGTACATATTTCATATTGGGTGTTCGCTTATATGTGTACTTGTTCGTCTTCCCCTCCTCCTGGCTTCAAGGGAAAAATACGCCCACCAAAACAGTCGTGAGACTAGGACATATGTAGATGAGCACTTCTGTCTCCCTCTCTTTCTCAACCTCTCTCTCTCTCAATCTTTCATCTCTGTTCCTCTCTTTCTCTCCCTATCTCTACCCCACCCCAACTCTCTTTCTCTCTTTTGCCACTTGAGCATCGGAAAAACCCCATTGTTGGTATGTAACCAATCGGTGTCAGAGCCATTTACAGGCCAAGTTTGCGAGAGAGAAGAATAGACTGGAAGAGGCAAAGCGAAAGAAAGAGAGTGAGCAAGAATGAGAGAGCGAGAGAGATATAAGCAGAGAGAATTAGAGCGAGAAAGGCAGATGTGAGAAAGTTCCGAAGAAGGCATGCAAGGGTGGAAGAGGGTGAAACGAGCCTTGACTGGAGAAGTGAGAAGCACTAAATTGTATTTCTCGCCACTCGTGGAATTATGGTTTCCAGCCTGGTCAGTCTTCCCATTTTTCTTTCAAAAACACATTTAACTTGTGCTTCAATTAAACATTCTTAGTTTTTTGCCCAATTTATTATTATTCCATTTACGATGATCGAAAAATTGTTGCACAAAGCTTACGGTTAGCCTCCTTTGAAGATTATCTGATCCAGCAGTTTGCATTTTTTTTAAGAAACGTAATCGATCGGGTATGAGACAAAATATAGATGATTGCCAGAGATATCTCTAGAGATGGATGAGCGTAGCAGAGAGATTATGGGAGGGAGAAAGATAGAGAGAGAATTACAGAGGGGGAGTGACGAGGGGGCAAAGAGATAGAAGGAGAGAGGAGAGAGGAGAGAAAGAGAGAGAGAGAAAGAGAGAGAGAGAAAGGCGAAGACATTATTCTTCTTCAAAAAATGAGACTTGCTCATGGTGACGCGCGAAATGTTTAGGGAATGAAATTTCAGCGAATTTCGTGTAGTAACGCAATGAATTTATGAGTCTCTAGTGTTTGAAGAGAGGAGGCCAAAAAGAGAGAATGTGAGATTCACAAGAAATAAGAGCATGTGGAAGTGCGAAAGAGATAAGAGGAGAAACCGACTGACAGGATAAGTAACCACCGAGAATTTGGCATTTCTTGCCGAAAGATTCCTCTCTCGATATCGTATTCTTTTGAAGAATGCGCCGAGGAACACGGAGAGTTCATTCCTTGTGATTGTGAAAAACAAGGTGACTGAAACCCGAGCGGAGAACTCTGAACGCCTGCCAGCTCACCTTGCCTCCTCGCATACAATATATCATTTCAACTTAGTACTGCTTTGCAGCTTCCAACTCCTTTCCCTCTCTCTCTCTTTTTCTCTCTCTCTCTCTCTCTCTCTCTCTCTCTCTCTTTCTCTCACCTGCCAATCTCACTTTCTTCAATCTGTCGACTTTCTTTCGCTCTCTCTCCCGTTCTTTGTCTCTTGTTCTCTCTTTCTTTCTTCCTCTCACTGACTGAGTTTATCTCTGGCTTAACTTCCTCAGACAAATGACTGAACATTTTCTCCCTTCAGCTCCTCACCCGGTTATTCACGTACCTCTCTTCCACCTCCTTACGTAAGACTCGCTGATTCCAGGCAGAGGTCAGTCGGTTCCTCTTCTCCCGTGCTAATATGTCGATTTGAGTGTTCCACTGCCTAAGAGGCCATCTCCGTGTTTTCGCATATCTTCCCCTTTTTTTGACTGCATTTGATTGACACTTAAAGTGTCCCCAGTGGAGGAGCGTCCGTATTCTCCGGCCTCACTAGCAGTCTCCTTTAGTAGAGGCGCTCTTGATAACACATTGGCCTCTACTTTCTCGCTTTGTTTCACTCTTTTCCTTGTCAGCTTACCTACAAATGTTCATTCCCGTCCCAGTAATTCTCATTCGCTTAACTGATATATAAAACTTCACCAATTCCCCTGAACGGCGAATTTTCATTCACGTCTTTTTTGAAATGTTTATTTATACTAATGATGAAAGCCAGGCTAAAGTAGACAAGAAAAGAAGCGACGAATGGACGGAGGATGAGCTGGAGGAGGCAGAAGAGAAGACTGGCAGCTGAAGAAGGAGTGGAAGAAACGAGAGAACATGTCTCTGCATCTCTCATCTCTCTCCACTTCATCTGTTCTTTTTCTCCTCTCCTCACTCTTCGTCATCCTCTCCATGGCTCTCACTGCGCAGAGGCATCTTCCACTCATTTATTTATATTCTACAATGTCTTTTTGAAATCCAATATTCGGATTAGATTGCTCAATTTGATAATTGCAGTCTGAATGTGATGGAACGGAATGAGTTGAGTCGCAAGTTCAAGTACTATTTCCGATCGGTCAGACCCATTGCTGCAGAGAACATTCTGAGCAACCAAGTCAGTTCTCTTCTTCGGCTCCTTTCACCATGGCTAATTGCTAGCGAATGAGTCATGGGGATAAGGACAGCAGTTCTCATCTTTCTTCTCTTTCTCTTTCGATATCTCACGTTTCCGCCGTTTCTCTCTCTCTCTCTCTCTCTCTCTCTCTCTTTTTCTCTCTCTTCTCTCCCTATCTTTTCAGAATGGCAGTTATTTCACGATAGCGACGGCGATACACGTGCTCGAATCCGCATCGACGCCCCCGGTCAGCGGAAACGAGAGAGAGAGAGAGAGAGAGAGAGAGAGAGAGAGAAGGAGAATAAAGAGAAAGGGATAGCGAAATCTTTAGAAAAAGATGGGAGAGAGAATAAGCGGATGCATGGATAATAGCCGTTCATATCTGGTAGAACATAGAGACAAGACCAACAAATCCAATGCTGCATCTGAAAGAGATTAATTGAATACCTCCTTTGCAGTCTTCGCTCTCTGCATCTCTGTATCTGATGCTGACTTATGTCGATGATCGACTTGTTCTCCGTGATCTCGCTGACCGATTTGAGGTCGCAAAACAACACTCTCTATCCCCCTCGTTCTCTCTCTTTTTCTCTGCATCTCTATCATTCTCTTTCATTCTCTCCATCTCTCGTATTCTCTCTACATCGCTTTCTATCTCTCATTCTCTCTCCTTATAGATTCCTGGAGATGAGTTCCTTCCGTGGCTGCCTCGACTGTCGACAACTCCTCCATTGCCCGTCTCTTCCCCTCTCACCCCCTCAATCTTTCTCTCTCCGTCAACGGGCAGACTCACTCTTTATTACAAGTAAAACAATTTACTTCTATTCTCTTTTACTTTTGCAGTTAACATCGGATCTGAACATTCTTTGAGTGACTCTTTAACTATTCCGAGAGAGTGTCAAGAGAAAGAGAAAAAGCTGAGAAGGGAGGACAAAAATTTTGGTCTTTGAAATGAGAGAAGGAGAGAGAGAGAGAGAGAGAGAGAGAGAGAGAGAGTGAAGGAGAAAGTGAGAAAAGGGGAGAGTAAAAGAGTGAGAGTTAGGAAAGTTTTCATGACGATGCGGTCAATTCAATTTACCGCAGCGGTCATAGCAAATGCGTCATCTCAACTCGAGTAATACAATTTGGCCACATTCCCACTGACCATTTCATTTTGTCAATAATTCCTGTTTTTCATCAAGTGTTTCCTTCTTTCTGTCACCCACTCGCTATTTTTGATTGATTCTTGCAAGATCGAAATTCAATTAATGAACTTGAAAAGAAAAATGATCCAGAGGTGGTGTTTCGGTTGGAGAATTGACAAAAGAAGAAGTGATTGAATGGAAGAATCCGTTGCAGACTAAAGACGCTGCTCGGCTGTACTTCCCGTAGCTGGAAGCATCCATTCGAGACCTTCACTTGCAGCATAAAACTCGAGATTAGCGGAGGTGATACTGTCTTGTTTGTTCAACATCGGAAGAACCAGTTTCACTCTTTTCAGATTTTATCGACGTTAGAGACTTTTGTCATAAAAAAGGGTTCACACGAGAAAGCTGACAAGCATTTCAGATGAGATTCTGCATGTCGTCGAGCATCGAGATCTGCGACAAGAGTCAGAAATCGACTCGGTGGCCTTCGAGATTGGTCTGAACTTCATTACATCTCTTTCCATCTCACTCTGTCTTTCGATCGGTCCCACTCTCTTCTATGTCTGGTTCCAACTGCTTTCTCTGGTTTTTCCTAATCACTCTATATCTGAATATCCTTTCCCTATCTCTCTCTCTGTTTCTCTCTCTCTCTCTCTCTCTCTCTCTCTCTCTCTATCTCTTTGTGTGCTCTACCTTCAGTGGATGTGCCCATCCCGGCAATCGTGTTCACGTACTCCTCCTCCTGGCTGTCTGCTCTCATCTCCGTCTACCTGCCTTCATTTCTCATCTTTGCAGTTGTCCTTTTCGCTCAATGGAAGAGGAGAAAAACGCAGGCATCAATTTTTTTTCTTTATTACAATAAAAATACATTATATTTGATAATGGGTGCTTTGTTGCAGATAATCGTTACTGTGACTGCATTGATATCTATTATGATATTGGTAAGGACCAAATCTTATTGTAAGAGCGAGGAGTAGCAGAGAGAGAGAGAGAGAGAGAGAGAGAGAGAGAGAGAGAGAGAGAAACGAGAGGTATGAGAGAAAAACTTGCAGCTATCGTCGAATCGGGATGAAAATCGTAGTGTCTCCCTCCTCGATCTCTGGCTGTGCTCCACTTTCCTGCACACTGTAACCCTTCTAGTCGTCGACCTGACACTGCCAGCGAGGTCTCCTCTTATATAGAGACCGCAGATGATTTTTTCAAACCGTTTGAAAATGTAAACAAGGACAGTTTTAGGGAGTTTAGGTGATGAGAAAACTATTTCTAAAATCAGAATCCCACGAAAGATTGAAACTATCTTATAAAAACGCCTTTAAAAAATGCGAGTTACTGGGGAAGATGGTAAGCCCACATACGTATGTCAACGTGTCAAATGGAGTTCGGCTGGTCAGATGCTCGAGCCAGACGATAGTAACTGTGCTCGATAAATTCAATTCCAAATACTTTTGTATTCTTTTGTTTTTAAATCTGATTTTATATCCGGCTAATCTCCATGATCATTCTTCTACGTGCTTTCACACCCTCAAATCGCCTCCATCGAAGTGGTTAATTATTTCGTCTAAAAAATAGCCAAATAATCAACGACAATTCACTGTCGCCTCGCAGAATCTCGGTCATAGTCTACATAGGTATACTGGAGGATGTCTTCTATCATAAAATGATGTTTAAAAATCCCGAGGATGTCTGGGATACATACACTGATGTGCACCAACAATGGCAGAAATGGGCGCGGCGTGCCGCCGCGTGCCAATCAGAACGCATTGAATAAATCGATGCATACGCAACCAAATGTAAAGATCCGGATATCTACAGAATCAGCATTTTTTGCCACATCGAGCACACAGACTTTTAAAATGTAATTTAACAACTTTTTTCAATAAAGTTATTAAGAAAAGAATTACCGTATTTTGACTATCGTGAACCTCACTAGGCATACGACAGAAAGACACACACGAAATATGACACATTCTGCATTTCGGTTTGCACGCCAAAGTTGCGTATTTCCGCCGGCTTCCATACTGATTGAGCTTTTACGTTGATTGCTTCACGGTGCAAATCAACTTTGGATGGCGAAGTATAGCCTATTCCGCCTTTCTATGTCGTCGTTGACACTTCTAGTTCTAAATTACCCAGACATCGGTCCATGTAACAGTGTTCCTTGATATGTTTCGCATAAGTGTTGGCCTTGATTCTTGTTGTTGATTATCTTGCAGAATACAGAAGGTGCGAACGATTTTCGACCGATTTCACGGAGAATTGACCGCCAGACCATCGGAAGAGGGCGCGGTCTTGCTTAGGTCAGACATGGTCAGCTTTTTTCAGTATTTGTTCTGTTTCAAGACCAGATATGTGTTGATACTGAAGATTATAGCCTAATTACTTCTTTTTTGTTGTTGTTTTCTTTTCAGCTATCATAAAACATGCATCCGTTTAGTTAATACAGTTTGTTTGTGGTTTGCTTTCCTCGCGAAAGTCATGCCTAACAATCGCCTTTTTTTAGTAGTTGGGGGTTAGCTTTCGAGTTGAATGATGTATATGCACAAATCGCAAGCTTTGTTGACTCGAAAATAGAATATTTATCTTGAGGAGACTAGTTTAAAGTACATTCCAACGGCCTTAATTCTCGTGATGCGCAGCTTGTATATAGGCATTTGCATTGCTGTTCTTGTTGAATTTGTTGTTGGTGGTGGATCTATAATGACTAATCCGGGTATTTCGCAGACTTGAGCCACGGGTAAGCCGATGGGAATCCGTACTGCGAGCAAGGTAAAGATACATCGTCGTGAACAGCGATGGAACGACAATGGCTTCAAGAAGGCGCATCTCGGCGCGCGCTGGAAGGCCAATCCCTTCGGAGGCGCGTCGCACACCAAGGGAATCGTCCTCGAGAAGGTGTTCATGCTATTCGCCTAGTTTTTTAATGCATTTTCCTTAAGACAAGCTTTTGTTGGGGGTTCTTTTTGCCCTTTTAGCAAAATTCATCCGATGATTGTTGCTCATTTTGCTCTAACATTTAACACCTAGCTTACGAAAGAATTAACTCAGAATGGCAAATGAATCTTGTATTCTTTTTTCACGCATTAAGTGGATTTCAGCAAAAAAAAAATTCCGAAAAATTTGTGTGGGATTGCTGTAAGAGTAGATTTGTTTCCCACGACAATTGTGAAGCTCAGGATATATTTTCATTGTTAAATGATGACAGCCGACTGATGAGTGTCTTTTAACTTCTTGCCATCGTGTTCAGATATCCGTGCTACTGCGAAAACGATGCATGGATAGGTCTGGCCTCGAAGTTGCGTCGAAGCAACGCAACAGAGCTCCGCGGCCAAACAAGTTGACCTTGCAAACAGCTTGTCAGTCGTCACTTTTTAAACTAAAATTCCATAAAAAAACACATCGAAAATGTTTTCCATTTTTGCCGGATTACTGTATGCTGGACAGTGCGGTAGATTGGATTACGGTATATATTGAAGCGGTATATAAGTTTCTTTGCGTTTAATAGAACCTAAATAAGAAAGATAGAATGCTAACGCGATTGCAACTTCTGGTTATGAATTATCATTTTAGTACCACTTATTTATTTCTTGAATGATTTCTTAGATTGATCTTTTTGAAGCATGGCCTCCAGTCTTGGCGGATGCGAGGATGCTCTAGTCGGCCCGAGCCATGGAATCAAGCCAACTCTGCCAAGCCCGCCTCGCATGGGCTCGCCAACTACCGTTAGTTATCACGTTTGCTGTTAAAAAAAACCTTTTGCTGTATCAAATCCTTTAGCAGCCGATATGCAATGATTTTTCACTACTCAGTATAAACAGTGCATATTTTACTATTTGACTAGAGAATACTTTCAAGAATGATTGCCAGTTTTGTTTTACTTATTCCTTGGTTACCAGGTGGTTTCCGCTTCCGAAGACGCTGACTGAGAGGCAATTGCGGCTAGTCAACGTCTCTCTCTCTCTCACCCTCCTCTCTCCCCTGCCTTCTCTTCCACATCGCGAGCAAGCTCACCTCGAGTTTGCTCGCAGACTATCGTTAGTCATCAGATTTTTCTCAGGCATGCTTTTTCTCTAACAAGACCCTTCGGAACCTTTGGCATTCTCCTGATTTTAGCTACTTTTTTTTTATAAGATCTTAATAGAATGCATACGAGCTTGCGTTACTTTTGTGCACGGGAAAAGTGTAATGAAAACATCAGCATTTAGTGATTTTGTCAAAAAAACCACCAAGAGACTAATATTAGTTTATTCTTCTGGTTGCACATAAGTTATTCCTTGGTTGTCAGGCTGGTTCCGCTTCTGAAGACGCTGAACACACGGCAACCGCAGCTCGACAAGAGTCCTCCTGACCTTCCTCTCCCCCCTCTTTACCACCCTAGCTCTCTCTCTCTCTCTCTCTCTCTCTCTCTCTCTCTCTTTTTCTTTTTCTCCTCTCGCTGTCCATGACGGATGATTGTATGAATGTGGTACATGGTGTTTCCGTGTTTTTTTTTTATGTTTGCTTCTTAAGTGATTTGATAAAGCTTCCAGATTAATAGGTAGACGAGCGGTCTTGAATAGACTGAAAAGGAAAGAGGTGAAGAAAAAGCAAGATAGAGACAAGGCAGGACATGGAAACAAATGATGATAGGGGAACAAAACAAAGCATGATAGGGGGACAATACAAAATAGAGAGAGAGAGACAGCAGAGATCTACTGAACATGAAGCTGGAAGACTGGGAAGAGGAACAGAGGTAAGACTTGGAAGAGAAGCGGAGCGGAGGAAGCAGGCGAAGGAATTAAGGGGCGCGACATGGTAAATGCCATCGAAAGACTTTCCAATTGTGAAATCTTTCACGCAAAAGCAACAGCGACCAGTGGGCATCGAAACCCTCGACCCCTGCGCAGGAGAGTGCGGCGCTAACCTACACACCACACGGTCACTCTTAGCCTTCATGCTGAACACGTACTCAGAGAACCTGCTTGCTCAGTGCTATTGGAAACACCTCAAAGCCAGCTAGCGTTCACCACAATGGAGAGTGATATCCACCATGATTATCTACCCGCGCTATTAGGACTACTATCTCTTACTTTAAATCATTGTCCAGTGCTCTTTCTCTCTCTCGCTCTCTCTCTCTCCATTTTTCCTTCTCTATGTTCCTCCTCTACCTCTCCCACTCACTCCATCTCTCTCTTCCCTATTCTAACCTCTCTTTTACATTTCCACATTCCTTTATCCTTCTCTCCCTCCCTCTCTCTCTCTCTCCCTCTCTCTCTCTCTCTCATTTGCATTTCATCTTCAAATCTGAGAAGTTGAAACGGAGAAGAAAAGAGTAAGACAGGGAAGGAGACGACCGGAGGAGAGGAATGTGAAGCGCGGCCCGGCGATGAATTGAGCGGATGAAAGCCAATCTGAGTGCGAAGAGACTTCTAGACAGATCGATGTGAACGGCTTGATAATTTGAGCCCAAGACTATGCGTGCTAGAATTTCGAATGTCTCGCTAGTTTGAGCAGATTGTGTGAGCGACCGAATGCAGCAAAAGCCAGTTCCATCGAGAGGAACCGAACCCTCGCCCTTTGCATCCATGGGTGAGATTATGAGAGAGAGAGGGAGAAAGAGAGAGAGGGACAGAGAGAGGGACAGAGAGAGAGGGAGAGAGAGAGGGAGGGAGGGAGAGAGAGGGAGAGAGAGAGAGGGAGAGAGAGAGGGAGGGAGAGAGAGGGAGAGAGAGAGCGGGAGAGAGAGAGAGAGGGAGAGAGAGAGAGAGGGAGAGAGAGAGAGAGGGAGAGAGAGAGAGAGAGAGAGAGAGAGAGAAACGGAAAGGGGAGAGGACACGATCTGAGGTGAAGAATGTGGAACGCGGCCTGTCGTTGGCTACTTGTAAGAGGGACACAGTTCGTTAGAAGGCTCGATACTTTTTCCAAACACATTGCATGCTCGAATCTCCAATTCCGAATTGCGATTACCTTGGACGCAAACGCCGAGCTGCGGAGGGGATCCGAACCCACGCCCACTGCACCACTCAGTGATACTATAACCAATAAACAACACACAACTCGCTTCTCCGAGATGCACAGCTCTCCTAATGTACAGCTAAATATAATTTTCGCTCGACCGCGACACCTCCCCATTGATGGTAGTTCAACATAAAAAAACGAGAAGCAAAGGAGCAATTTGAATAAGAGGGGAGGGAGCTCAATCATATCCTATCGCTAGGCCCTGAGAAACATTCAGCAAAGCATCAACTGATTGAAAAGCTCGAACCTTTTTCCAGCTCAAGGTTTCGTCCATAGGCCCCCCTCCGAACTTTCCAGCAACAAATTGTCTCTTTATCTTCTCTCAATGTACAAGAAACCACAAGTCGTAAAATTTTTGCAATTAGATGTGACAACATTTAAAAAATGTCGTTTCATAATAAGGGTATAACAATAAACGGTGCGATAGAGAGTAAGAGGGAGACTCTACGAACGCGGTCTCTCCTTCTTGCCCTTGAAGAGGGCGATGAGCGATCCTTGGCAATCTTGAAGCGGACAAAGGGAATATCTCCGACGCTGCGTGGCCCTCGCGACCGAATCCAGCCACGAGCAACTCGTCGTTCTCCTTAAACCAAAAAAAGTTAGTTAAGGTTTCGAAAAAAATGCTTATTTTAAGGCAAAAATTTTTATTTCATTCGATTAAATGAAACTGACAGCCCAAAAAGAAAGTCATACTGTTTCGCAGAATCGCGCAAAGCTAAAATACTGTATGGCTCTGCAGACTCTATCATAACCACTTGTTAAGCCAACACGAATTGATTACTGTAACAGAATCCCTCACAACATGTCTCTTGTTCATTATCACAAATTCTAGCATGAGCAAAGAGAGAAGAAAACACCCCTATGGCCCATCACGCAGGCAACAGTAAGGGGTCCACGACACAGTGTTTGTCAGCAAAGCCCCTTCTTCACACGAATGCAAACTAATCAGGAAAATCAGGAAAATGCATAATCAGAAAGATATATTCGAGATAAAAAACCACAGAGAAATAAGAGAAAACCATCTAGCCCAAAAGCCGCAGGTACTAAAATAATTCCAACAAGGAAACTATTCTAACCTGTAAAAAAAACATTCTAAGTATTTCACTTAACTTTAAAAATGAAAACACGATACACACCTTAGAATCAGGAATCAGAGCAGGGGACTCTTCTCTATGCACACCAGAGACTTCCCCCGCATTCTTGCGCATCCCGTATGTGATGGTTCGAGCACTCGAGCGATCCTGATTAAAGACAAGGGTTTTCCATCTCTAAGTTAATATGCAAAAAATGAAGAAGAAAAAAGTTGCAGAAATTTAATGAACAGATGGTTTAGTTTGAATCATACTGTAGTAAAGGACACTTCTTACTGTAGATTTAGCATGACCGTTAAAGAATTGCTGTACATTTAACGCCTGATCTTCAGCGAGAAAATATAAGTGATTGGACTGAGTTTTAATTTTGAAAGAGTGAACCAAAATGCTAGAATAATGCAAAGAATTATGGTCATTTAGTACGAAATATCGAATGCAATGAAGGACTTAAAGTATACAAGGAGAAGACTACTGCGAAAGATGCGACTATATAGCATGTTCTCATATAATGTTAGAAAGAATACTGATAAACCAAAGAAACATGTGTACCTGTTCAGCTGAGAACTCAAGAAGGCGATGAAGCGATGGAGCACTCCAGTTTGCGCTTCTCCATGCTTCAGCGATACGCGAAAATGTGGGCAGGAACTCGAAGTTGCGATCCTGATATAAGATAACAAGTTTCTCCATCTCGTTCTCGTAATTAATAATTCCAAAAGTTTAGAAAAAAAGATGCTGATTATATATACTACGCAAGATTAATAGCATTCAATTCCAAATAAAACACAAAATGAGCAGTTGTTGGCCATGACTTTCGAAAGCTAACCAGTCAAACCCCGTTTCACTAACAATTCGGACGAGCGAAATATCTTTGTGAATGATGCAAAGAAAATAAACAACTAAGGAGCAATCAGGTTGAAGTGTGTAATTCAACTAGTCAATTCCAAACAGAACAAAAGTTTGAGAAAAAGCTGACCAGGCCGGAAGAAAGCTAGACCAGCGCCCTCTTCCGAGGCCAGTCGATCATTCTCGTCGTAAAGTCGTTCGAAAACTTCTGTCTGCTGCAATATAACTCCACTTGAATCAACAACAAGTATCATGGCCACGACAAATACGAAACATTTCTCGGCGCAATGAAATATAATTCGAAACATGGACCGATCAACCGTTCATTTAGAGCCAAAAGTGGCAGCGAGGACACATTATGGCAGAATAAGCTATAATCCGTCATTCAAAGTTGAATCGCTACGTGAAATAATCAGAGTATGCACAACGAGTAAGGAAGCATGCGGAAATACGCAACTTTGGCGTGCAAACCGAAATGCAGAATGTGTCATATTTCGTGTGTGTTTTTTGTCGTGTGTATAGTGAACTTCACGATAGTCAAAATACGGTAATTATTTTCTTAATAACTTTATTGAAAAAAGTTGTACAATTACATTTTAAAAGTCTGTGTGCTCGATGTGCCAGAAAATCGTGATTCTGTACATATCCGGATCTTTATATTTGGTTGCTTCTGCATCAACTTATTCAATGCGGTCTGATTGGCACGCGGCATCACGCCGCGCCCATTTCTGCCATTGTTGGTGCACATCACTGTATTAAATCATCATAACTGGGAGAAAATAAGAAGTGGAAATATTGTTCGAGGGAAATTTTTCGGGTTTGCTCGCAAGATACGAACAAAAAAATCAGTGTTCTGAATCCAGATTGGCTTTAGGTATAATCTACCTGCAAGAATCGATTAGGGAATACCGATAAACGAAATGGAACGTAAAAATAAGCTTGAACCTGTTTCAGCTAGAAACTATCTATCAATGATATTTCCTTATGGCCTCGGAGAAATGCGACAAGAAACCGCCTAGTTATCACACAACAAGCCATCTGATATTAAATTAAAATAAGAATCCCCGAGCTTGCGGATGAACCAAATTATAGTTGAAAAACTGAAAAACCAAGCTCACGGAAAAAACCTTCTAATGAGGTTTTCTCAGCGTAGTGCCCGTGTATGCAAGACAGAATAGCGCCCAACACTTTGAAAAACCTTCCTTTAAAATACTGACAAAACGATTCTTGACAAGTTAACCGACAAACTGCAAAAAAGAATAAAAAGTAATAGAAAAATCTCTATTCAAAAATTTGAATTGATCAGTCCGAACTTGACAAATTCCGTTATTCCGTTACGGTAGGTTGTCCCAGTTTTGCGTTATGTCATTCTTTCACTCTGCGGTCTCTACTCTTATATTCCTCTTTCAATCCATACAAATCAATTCTAAAATTTTTGTAATTTCAGACGTATTCGCTATAGGCTGCTGCTGGATGTCGATGGAAAGAACGAGTACCGCCCCGTGCCAAATGGGAAAACGGGTATCAGTGATGATCTTTGATTTCTTATATTTTAAGTATACTGCCATTTTAATAATTGATAATTAATATTGAAAAGGAAGATGAAATGCTTAAAGATTCGTCTCCATTACTCGGCGGAGCGCGTGCTTTCATGGCCATCCAGAAGTATGCCACTAAGAAGTTTGGAGCTTCAGCCGTGGAGACGAAGCTGGTGAATGCGCCGAGCAAGGTATGAAGGAGTACACTTTGTGCACATTCGAGTGTCTTCCATAGTGCATTCCACAGATGCCGATTCAACAGCAAGTGACAACTTCAACGATCGGCTACAGGAAGAGGATGGCTCTCTCCTTCACTTTCATCTCCTACTGCATGTTCTGCCTCTTCTACTTCCTCATCATCACAAGCATTGAATAAATAACCTCCTCTCCCCCCATGTTTCCCATTGTTAAATATTGCATTCGTTGATAGGTTTTTATGACCAACGCTAGAATTTTATAGCCAAACTCGTGTGAAAAGCGAAGGAGATGTAACACAACACCTTTCTAATAACCTAATTGTAAGTAAAAAGTCTGTGCCAGGTGCCAAAGAGTATGCGACACATTTGTCTACCTTTTCTCATCAGGTCTTCAACACAAAAGTATCTTTTTTGTAATTTATTTAATGTCAACCTGCAGGAATTGAATTATAAGTAAATGATCCGTCACCAATGCAAATCTATATGTCATTTCATGTCCGAGAACGAAAGGCCAGCATAAAGCTTGGTTGGGAAACCGCTTGATGAAACGCCTACAACATAGTGAAGTTAGGACATCTTTAAATGGGGTTACTGTAGGCACACAATGATATCGTTTGGTAAGCAGATTGGTTGAGGAGTAACAGATTTGGTTGTGGACAGGTTATAGAGAAGGTCCTCTAATGAGGACAGACAGCATTGAGGCTAGCTAGAGAAAACATGTTTGCAGCCTTATCAGAACGCATGGATATGAGAATAGAAGATGCAATGCAGAATAAATAGCATGAGACAAGCAGAGGGAACAGAGAAAAAAGAAGGGAGAGAAGAGAAGCGACCACTCGCTCACTGAAGTCTGAGTTGAGCATCCCATCAAGGGCAGCTCATTTGGCACAGACATTAGCGAAGTGACTGCTTGGCTCTCTCTTTCCTTCTCGTCTCATCCCGAATAGATAAGACTACTTTGTTAAAACACTATACTATATTACAACTGTTATCTACCTAGATAAAATGAACAAAGATCAGACATTTAATGTTGGCCTTACAACGACGAGCTGGGGTTGAAGTGCTTGGAATATCGTGGTGGGAAGGCGACAGCTACGGTATGTTCAATCGCTGACTTGTGTCAGCATCTTCGGTGGTCCACTGCGTACTTTTGTGCAGCCATGAGCCCCACGATGGCGGGTGCAGAGGCTCTTGCCGCATCTTCAACACAAGATAATGGTTTAAAGGAAAGCAATGATGGAGTTCTACAATTGAACATGCACAAACTTAAGAGAAACGAGTTGGGGGAGCAAATAACAAATAACAGTGGACAAACCTGCAGTTGAACGAATTCGTCAGTTTGAAGGCGCAGATGGCACAGCGAAGAGCGTGCGAGCGAACTCCGATCTTAACATAATAACAATGCTTTCTCGATCAACGAACTTTTTTCTAAAGATATTCATAATGGAAATTGTTGTGACAAATGAACCGGAAACTCCTTCCATTAGTTAGTATTCTGTAAATCTACGCTATACTTTAAAGAGAGCGGAGTTCATGGAAGAGTAGAAAAAAGAAGAAGTGTAGAGTGAATGCGCCACCTGACGAGGCTGTCTGACAGCAGCCGTGGCTCGGCGGGCAGCGCAGGCCGCCGCGCCAGAGGGAAGGCCCGCGGCGGACACGGAAGGCGAGCCGGAGGACGACGGCGTCGCCGAAGTGACATCATCCCTGCACAAGGGACTGTTTTACTGCTTAGTAACTCTAACTAGTTAATATAAATAATTGATGTGATGTAGCAGAGCAAGGAAGCTGATAAGAATTGAGATATCTGTTTATAAAGACTGACTCGTTGCGTCTCTCTTCATCGGAAGAAGTGGCCTCTCTGCTGACGGCGGCAGCCACCGCAGATCCGCGTGGTTTGGAACGGGCGCGGAGGCGGGAGGAACTGGCCGCCGGAGTCGAGTTGTGGTGGCGGCGTTTTACCTCAATTATCATTCATTCATACAATTATCATTCAAACTTGATATATAATAAATGGTGCTTTACATTTGAAGACTTCAAATCTTGCATCTTACGAAGTTAGGACATCTTGGGGCTGAAAGACTAACCTTGAGCTTCCTGAACTCGTTGCTGAGTTCGCAGACAATCATGCCAGATGACATCTCGGAGATGTCCTCGCTGGCCGAGTGCTCTCCTCCTCCGCTCTCTCCAAGCATGTTCGTCGCTACCGTATTCACGAGAGAAGATACGGTAGGATGCGTGGTGCTGGTGATGCTGTTCGTTCTTTGCTTGCGAGGTTGTGGAGGGAGGTGGTTGGGACGCATTGCCAGTAACTGCGCGCCTTCTTGAATCTGAAATCTCTTCATATTAAACTGAAAAAAACCAACATAACAGAAAAGTAGAGGAAACTGTTGAAAAGAGATAAACGTAAATGCTGACGAGATGCTTTGTCACAATTTCTCCAAAATATGAGATTCCTAACCCGCGTGTCCCTGCCTTCTTCTTCTGGCTCCTCTGCAGTCTCGCCAGCACTGCTCTCCTTGGCACTCGTATCCTCGGCGGCAGAGATTCTGGTGGAGAGAAGTCGAGAGGCGCGGGCGCCAGGAGGAGGGCGGTCGGCGCCAGAGACGAAGGAGGAAGCGCGGGTTCTGGCGCGGGGCTCGGAGTACTCCACGTCACTCGAGGGAGCAGCAGACAGGGGAAATATCTCAAGGCAAACAACTCTTCCACTGCTGCAACTACCGAATGGGAAACCAACCAGTGCTCTCTCGTTGCTCGGCCCTGTCCTCGCCATCAAAACGAGTCTAATGTTGGCGCCGGGACGAAGGCCGGCGCCGCCGGCGCCGAGTCTCGCGCCTTCGTCCCCCAGAACACGGCCGGCGTATACCTAGGTTGGTTCTTGTTACCTTCATCAACATTCCGTATAGTACCCAGTGTTCGGCGTATTCGACTGTATTAGCAGAAGCAATAGAAAATAATAACACTAGAGAAGATAATGTTTCCTAACCATTACATAATAAAGAAACAACTTGTTGAATCGTAAAATAAATAATTCCTAGCCAAGCAATCGTACACATTTCAAGAACGGAGATACATATAGTTAGGCATTGGGATTCCAGCTGTGAAGAAAAGACACTGGGGGAGTCTTCCGAAGCAATCTCTCACCTCCGTATCAGGAAAATACGAGAGAGCGGATTAAGAGATTGCCATGCCTCCGGGGATTTATCTTTCTCTACGCAACGGAGAGATGTGCGATACTTTAGAGAGAAACTGAATAAACAATATTCATCGCTTTCTTCCTAGAGGGAAAGAAGAAGAACTAAACGAAATTCGGTACTCTGTTTTCCCCTTCACCAAGATGATACTGTCTCTACGCGAAATATGGCTGATATCGGGAGAATTTCGCGGAGGAGTGGATAAGAGCCCTCGAATATCCACAGATTGGCATTGGCTTCGTCGTTGCTGGGCGGGACTAAGCGTTTCTAAGCGCAAGTCTCATCTTTCTACTTTAGGAGTTATCTCTGAGGATCTCGACGACGTAACAAGCGCGTGGCAGGATTCGAGTGCAATAACATGTCAGCACATTAGAGCGAAGTGGTCGTCTAGGCCATTAATCTACCTGTCTCATCGGTCTTTCTAATGACCATGAACAAGGACAAGCAAACAAACAGAACTTGAGGATATATGAAGGATGTCGCGCAAAACCAAGATGATAAAAATCATCAAGAGTCGCATATTTTTGGCATTCTCGCTCTTGAAAAAAGCTCCAGGCTGGTTATAACCAATAGGAAAAGAACTTGAAATAAATTCTCGGATGAAGATATGAAAGCTAACAAGAGTCTGCCGATTGGGAGGGAGCATCGTGGTGCGCCAGATGAGTCTCTTGAGATCTCCGACAGTTTCATCCATCAACACCTTCTCGGACCAGCGATGCCCCGTCACGCTCTCCAGGAACACCTGAACAACTGGACTTTCAACTGAACTATGCCTCATCGGACTTAACAAAGCAAATGGCGACACTGGGGATAGGCCATTTCAGCCATAGTTGACATGTCTAACTGTCCGAAAAGATTCGTTCTTTTTTCTTGCCAATTTCGTCTACAAATCCTCGGGATTCTAAATAGTGGATATAAGGTTCAGCCCTTATATCTGAATCAGGGAATAAAAGGGTTGCCGGATTCCGGCGACCTACCCTATTTTTGGGCCATCTAAATTACACTAGTCTGTTTTTCTGCTGGGTGTGCTTCGTGACAAGGTCACCTAACGCACCCAACACAATTTTTATACAAAATGTCAACGAGATTAGTGTTTGGGTTCTAAAAGTAATCAGAGAGTACGGAGAAAATAGTTTCCTCAACTAATTTTGTCTGTGATGCACTTTGAAAAATATTTTTAAATCCAATATTTAGCTCGTCGCCGTTTACCTAGTCTGTGAGCATACTTCTAGGGCGTTATTTCAGTCATCCAATACATCAAATTGTAGAGAAAATTCAGGGAGGCAAATTGCACCATTTTGTTATCTGGAAAAATCAATATAAACACATTAATTTTGCTTTGAAAGTATGAAATTATTTTGCCGCGTAATTCGAATGTTTGATTTTTTAGGCTTTGAAAAAGTGGTTATTTCGGGTATCAAAATGGTGCAATCTGCCTCCCCGAATTTTATCTACAATTTGATATATTGGTTGACAAAAACAACCGCCTGGAAGTATACTCACAGACTAGGGTAAACGCCGACGAGCTCCTTTTTTGCTGTCCATACTTCGCCGCTTTACACTCTATGCAGGAATGCTGTCGTACAATCTGGCAAACTCATAACTGATCGCTGGCGCGTTTCGATCAACGCATATTTGAACAAAATTAGATTTTTTACTACCCTAGCCTGTTTTTCGACTTCATTTTTTGGCCTAGCCTACCGTGTTTTGGAATACCATCCGGCAAGACTTTTATTCCCTGATCTGAATAGGAAGAGGTAAATGAAACTTCTTACGATTACCTCAACGGGTGCTGCAACCCGGGAAGTCGTCCTTTCGGTGCCGGCCTCGGTAAGACTGACCTCCATCGGAAGCGAGGAAGTTTACACTCCAACGAGTTCAGCACGGCAGTCCTGAACAGATTCTTTTCATCTTCACTTAATCACATCCAAGGGGCAAAGTTTACATCCGGTCGATATCTCTCCAAATTCGCGCTATCATTTGGCCTAGATTACATCGCATTTCGCTGCAAAACGCGGCCTGACGAAGCGGGAAGATAAAACAGTAGGAAAAGCAGGGAATAGGAAGAGAGGGCGATGTGGGCACTTCAGAAGCCAGGAAAATGCAGCAGCTGCTGGCTCTACCTCAGCAATCAATAGATCCTTAGGCATCGAAAAAGTGACATTTCAAGGAATATGTACAAAACTTAAGGAGAGATTGAAAGCAGTGAAAATCGTAAATATATATGAAGAGAAGTCGTAAAATTCAATGAAAAAAGTTAAGGTCAAACGACAAATGGTAATGTAGTTAGCATGGAAGTGCATCAAAAGCCAGAATGGTTTAAGAAAAAGAAGCCAGAATCCTCATGTAAACTACTTCCTTGTCAGAAACGACGGAACTGAAGTACTCAGGTAGTCTAAAATTTTAGCTAAAATATATAATTATATTCGACTAGAAGCATGTTCTCTGAAAAGAGGTACAGATGCAAAATTGAACGATCGTGTTGTTGAAAAGAATGTAAAGGACACATCTAGAACGTGAACAACGAACGGCAGCAGTTACAATACGAAAACGACGACCAGAAAGGCTATAAAAGAAAGCCTTTGCGAAATGTTGGCATTTAGCCAAGAAATAAATACGGTTTGCACTATGTAACTATCAAAATATGACAGAAATATTTCGCTTTTCCACCGAAGAAATCATATGTTATTTCACACCGTTATATGGTAGCGGGATGACCCGAAACCTGTTTCACCTATATTTCTCCGACAGATATTTTCAGCAGAACTCATTAGAGTAACTGTTGGTTACTTCTTAGTAGTTGATTTATAAAAAGCCCGTGACCTTTCTTATAGCTTGTGGGGTGTATTCTCACTTATTCTTTCTGCTATACCTTTTGTTGCTGCATTGGTTGTTGTTGTCGGTGTCGCTTAACGTCTCGAAGGTTTGTTTTCTGTTGAAGTTCAGATGGTCATTTCGCGTCTGCATTTTTTTTTGTTGCTCGTTATAGCGGCGACTGAATGTGTCTCTCTGAGGGTATCTTATGGATCAAAGTGGGTATGGCTTTGTTGAAAGAGAAGTGACTTGGCCGCTTCGCCATCCAATGTTTTCCCGGAGTGCCCTGGAGGAGGGGAGGAATGGTCTGCATAGTGGCAGCGTCTCTCTTGTTCCTTATCGAGGAATTCAGCGAAGAGAATTGCTCTTCCGCTGCACGCTCCCTCTCCTTCACTTTGCTTCCATCCTACCCTGTTAGCTTGAGGTTTGCTCTATCAAATTGTAGGCATGTCTTTGGTTCCTCTCAATGTCGTTACAAGTTAAACCTTTAAAAGTATGTCTTTAATCAAAACTTTGCTCATGCTCAGCTACCTCTCTTGCAAAGCTGTCCAACTCTCGGCGAGTTTCGCTTGGCTGTTTAATCTCATGGAATTAAGGAACGCCCGGGAACTTTTGAAACTTTAGGCCCGGCCGAACTTGCAACGGAGCGGGTGGACTTTTCTTTGCTTGATTACAGAGACTAGACCCTGGGAGAATGTGATGTTTGCTCGTCTTTTTCGTTTTTGTCTTTTCTGTTGAGGGCTTTCCTCTTCGTTCATTGAGGCTAACAATTGTTCATGATTGTTGCTAACATTGTTAGCTAAGAACCGTGAATCATTTTCCGCGGAACTTTGTGAACCTTCCACTAACTCGGGAATGAACAGTTCTCATCGATACGAGTGCCATCATAAATTTTCAAAATGTATTGTTTTTATTGTAGAAGGCAAGCTGAAGTGAGAAGACCGAGTTCTGGCTGGCGCCGAATTTGAAGTGGCGGCCGCCTCAGGCGCCTCCGCGCCTGATGGCGCCAGGCCGGAAGAGGAGGACGAAGATGGCGGGGATTCCCCTCCGACACTCCGACGCATTCTCCACTCTTGCTGCATTCCCTGCAGAAGAGACTGCCGGAGAATGCATCGAAAGGTTCGGTGATCTATGCACTCATTAGCAGAAGAAAATTGGACGCTAGTGAGCTCTGAACAAAGTAGAGTGGATATTCAAGAGCAAGAAATGCTGGAGAAGTGAGGTGGGTTGGCGGGTAGGCAGTTTGTTTCCCTTATTCTTAGAAGAGTCAATATGCTTTAACGATCGCAGCTTACTTTTCTAACAGATTAACTATTTTGCAAAGCAAGCTTTTTTTTACATTTTATCCGTAACGGAATTTTTAATCTTTTTTTCCTTAAACTTCTCTTGAATTGGGTGCAATAGGAATGCTGCGAATGGAGAGTTATCCTGTTGTTCTTCATTGTAAGACATTTGGCAGGGTTTACTAGTTTATTCCACAATCATGGGCTGGGCCCGGTGGGTGAATAATCAGCCATTGCTCCCCTGCGATTTATGTTAGTTCTTTATGTTGGAATCGTTGGTTTAATATGAAAGAATGGTATACTTATCGGGGAAGGAATGAAGACATTGGTCCCCGCAAGAATATTTTTAGCGCCTATTTAACGACATGAAATGGCACTAGAAAATTTGTGATGCTGTTACTAAGGGTGTGAATGGCTTGGCCATCGCCATTTCTTTCATCTGACCACGGGGTGTTTTGAAGTGTGGGTTAAATAGCCAGGCGGTCTGTTATAGCTATCATAAATTTACGGCCTTGATCCTTGCAATTGCTATTTTAAACCATACCACTAATGCTAAGAATGTTATCTTACAAAGTGCAAATTCTAATTTTACTGCATGCTGGCTTCTCTTTTTCACCGATTTTCGTTAATCTCATCATCATTTGCCATTCTTTTTCTTAGTTTCACCCTGACTTACTCGCGCTCTGTCCTTCCGATATTCTTGAATATTCGTGTCTCATCTGGTGATTCCCGCATGGAGAATGGCGATTTCATCCTTGGGTGGGCAGCTCCGCTCTCGCGGGTCCCTCTGCCTTCTTCTTCTTCTTCTCGCTCTCTCTTTCTCTCTCTGCTCCCCCCGAACACTCATTAAGCCAGGTCAGAGCTTTTGTCTTCTGTCGCTGCCTTTGTGCCACTTCATCAGAAACCCGCTTCTCGCGTCCTGGCACGAAAAGCTTTCAGCAAAGCCGTCGTCCGCTCCGCAAACGGCATTCTTTCTCTTTGTGTTCTCGTCTAGACCAAGAGCAAAAAGATGCTCTGTTCACTTCAATTTGCATATCTGGTAGCATTTGGGGCTGTCGGGTGCAGCTTCCACTTTCATAAGATATCTCTCATTTCTTTCTCCTGCCCAACCATTTTCTGTCCATCCTTTTTGGAAGCGAAGGAAATTTGGTTGGCCCGTTTTGAAGACGTAGAAGAAGCGCAAATCAACTTTGCTGCCGCGGATTCGTCCGCCCTCGTTTATGTGTGTTTCGTGAGTTCGCTGAGCTGTTTCCATCCAACCTGCTGCTGCTTCTGCCCCATTCTCACACATTCTTGGCTCTGATAGCGACGTTTCTTTTTTTCTTTTCCCATTTGCAAGAATTCCAGGCTCTTTAATGCATCGGTTCGCAAAATAGTTAATTTGTATTACGAGGGTGAGGCTTATTTAAAATCATGGGATAATTTGGGTTTAGCAATTTTTATTACAAGGGTGAGGCTAATATAAAATCACGGGATAAAGTGATCTGATTTTACCCACATTGTTCTTTTATTCCCGCACTGTTGTCTGGAACTTGTCTCCTCACTGGAAATTTTAAAATATGTATGCTCATAGAGAGAGGGAAGACGTTTGGCTGCCGCACTGATGAATTAATGATTAATCTTGAAGAAGAGAGAGAGAGAGAGAGCTTTGCTTGGAATCGGATGGACTCGATCGGATCGGAGTTCTATTTCTAGTTTCATTTATTCCTCTTCTTTTCTGTAGACATTCCTCTCTCCCAGCAAAGTCCTCTCATTTTCTCTCTCTCTCTCTCTCTCTCTCTCTCTCTCTCTCTCTTCTCTCTCTCTTTCTCTCTCTCTTCTCTGTCTAATTCTTCTCTCTTTCCACTCTCGCTCTTTGACTTGACTTTCTTCCCTTCTCTTGTACTTGATTCGTTTCCCTAGCTGCACATATTTTGCTGGATGGGAGAAGGCAATAAATTATTTTTCGACCGACGGTCCTTTGTTTTCCTGGTTCTTGGCGAAGAAACTTTACTTGGTCCTTGGCCCCGAAGCACTTTTTTCGAGGTCCTCTTGTCCATATGGAGAAAAAGGGGCATCTGCTTGACGACTCGTTTTTGTTATATTCTACGTTTCTTCGCTCTTCCTCTCATTCCTCATTCGCACCCTAGTTATCTCTCTCTCTCTCTCTCTCTCTCTCTCTCTCTCTCTCTCGCTCTCTTTCTCTAACTCTTTCTCTATTTCTTTTTTACTTTCTCTCTCTATATCTTCTTTTTCAACACTTTCCCCCATCTCAAACTGTCCCTGTTTTGAGGCGTCATCGTCATCTCCCCTAATGATGGCACTGGAGTTGGCTTCTCCGCCCTCTCGCCCTCGTCCTCGTTCCTCGTCTTCTCACTCAACTCCTCCGCACTCTTCCTTCCTCTCTGCTTCCTCGAACGGATTTCCACCACGGGTACTTCTTTTCTTTTCTTGTCAATTTTTTTTTACCCTTTCGTTTTAAGTTGATCGTTTAAATGAAAACAATTAGAGGCAGTAAATACATGACAGCCTGCAAACAAAAGGTAATGGAGAATAGAAGAATTGTAGTAAGAGAAGCTTCAGTTCCTTATGACGAGTGCCAAGTACTCTTTTCTTGAATTTATAGAAATTTCACTCTCATAAAATTATCATCTTTTATCCTGATTGCACTGTTATTTGTCCGCGCTCCTTCTCTGAATAATCAATTATTGTGTCGATTATCCAGCCATTCTTCCGGCTGTCTTCTTATATTTTATGTCACGAAATCAAAATACCTTTCTTGTGTGTAATTTTTTTCTCTCTGGTTTATTTTTAGAATACTCTTTTTGAAAAGTCGTCCTCAACTTGGAGATTTTCTCAACTTCTAGAAAGTTTTATTTTTATTTTATCTAGCCTTTATACGTTGTATTTTGTAACCTCGGAAAATGGACGAAATGTAATTCTTCAATCTTCTTCTACTTCTTTCCACCGTAATTTCTAGCTAAATCTGCTTCCATCAACTGGAATTACACACCGACCATCATCTTTTGCGTGCTAATTTGTTCCCGTCCAGCCATGGAAGTCTCTCTGCACTCTTCTCTTCATTCTCTCCTTTGCTCACTCTCAGAGAAGGAAAGAGGAGAAGCTGAGACACGCTCAGCTTCTTCCATTCAGTTCCAGAAGCAACATTCATTGAGCCTTCCATTCCTTGCCAAGCCTCTCTTATTTCTCAGAATGTCGTTCAGCCCCCTCGTGCTTAGCTATTTGGAATCTCTCCTATCATTGCGTAAAAATGTCATCCAAATGTAACATTCTCTGTGGTCTATGCCATGATGTCCCTTATAGGAGATACTTTTCCCCTGATAGGAACAGTAATCCTCTTGTTGCCGCATGGTGTGATATGTTTTTTTTAGAATATTAAGCAAAATGCACGAGCTGCTAGAAATCTTGCGCTTATCTGAAAGAAAACCATTGAAGGAAGAAGTTTTGCTGTCTTGCGTGATGTCATTTAATTAGAATTGACACACGAGATGGACACTTCCCTCCCACTCTTCCTCCTCGTGTTTCTTATTGACAGCCACTTGTTGACTGCTCACATCAGACTCTTCAGATGCCACTTGTCTTTTTGTCTTTGTCTCTCTCTTGCTCTATCTCTCCCTCTCTTTCTCTGTCTAACCACGCACTCTGTCACTATCTCTCGCTCTCCTTAGAGGTCGTTGATATTGTACCTCTTTTTTTTCCTAATATATCTTCTGAATGTTTGAAGCTTCAATTGCTCTAATTCGGATCTCTGCCTTCTTTTTCTCAACCTTTCACTCTCCGGGTCAATTCATTTCAGAATCCAGTCAACTTTCTACATTCTCTTGATTCTGTCAATTGTTTGCAGTTTCTTTTTGTGTATGTTTCTTCATATTTGAAGGTGCCTCAGTAATTAGTGCTAACTTATTCTTCCTTGAAGTGATCGACGCCAACAGCTTCTCCGTAACTCTTTCTTAACTTCTTTATCTTTCTGACCTTTGAGGAAGCCCATCCTAAAGATGTTTTCATGTTCATGAATATGGATGAAGGAGAGGATTCAGTTGTCAAGGGAACTCGCTTGGCTCTCGGGCAGATTCACTTTTCCGCACTTCCACGGGTCATGTGCCTAAGACATGACTTCTCGTTATCTCCTTCTAGTCAAGAAAGCGAGTTGCAATATTGACACATCCAAGTCAGATCCACTGAAACTTCTTTTCTGTGGGAGAGAGCTGACAACGCAGCCTTTTATCTGATATTGCCTTCACATCAGATCAAAACTGATTGTAATCCCGAACATCCTTTCCTTTGCCACCACACTTTGTTTTCGTAAGTATTTTTCTCGCATCCGATTGGTGGAGCTGCATCTTTCATGTGGTCGCTGCAGCTTCAACTTGGTAGGCGTCTCCCATTTCATGTCTGCCACACTATTTCTCTCTCTCTCGCTCTCTTTCTCTCTCTCTCTCTCTCTCCCTTTACCAGGAGCCGCTCTCATTGTGGCACATAACATTTGCATTGCATTTCCAATATTCGGTGTCTCTTATTCTGTCCCTCCTCTCCTCCCAGTCCTTGTTATCTCTTCTCTTCTCCAACACTTGGGAGTAATGAAAGACGCCCTCGGGGCTCAAAAGAGATGCTCACGGGGATATAATAAATCGGCGCCGCCTCGGCCCCCCCCATTGCTCTATTCTGAGCCTTTTGTCACATTTTCGGAGCTCTTTGATGAAAAGAGGAGGTGCATGAGATTCCGTAAGTTGCTTGTTTTGCTTCCCTCTTTCACTTCTCATGGCCAGGCATCACGGCAACAGTAGTCTCATGGATGCAACAGGAGAAAGATGCGTTGCAGCTTCTCACACCACCCCCACCTCTCTAGACCACCGACGTCCTTTTCCCTCTTGTCGACCACTAGGATCCCCTCAATCCTTCCCCTCTAGACCTCCAACATTCTGACCGCTCTACCCGTCCCCATCCCATCCCGGTGCTTCCCTCTTCCTGTGGTGCTTCCTTGAAAGATATCATTGCGCATCCGCTGTTCGCCTTTCCCGGAATTGGCTGAATCCTCCCTTCTCTCATGCTTGTTTCTCCACCTATCTATACTCTATTGCACTTCTTGCTCCCCCCCTCTCTCTCTCCCCCTCTCTCTCCCCATCTCTCCCCCCTCTCTCTCTCTCTCTCTCTCTCTCTCTCTCTCTCTCGACTCCACACGCTTCCGTTTCGACTTACATTTTCTACCACAGACTTTCTTCTTTAACTATCCCACAGCAGTTTTCATTTCATTTTTGGCGTCCCAAAAGGCATTCAAGAAGAGGGCAACCAGAAGGAAAAGATGATAGAACGCTTGTAATTAGATCCTTTCCAAGTCCATGTGTATTCATACGGATTCTCTTTCAGGCGTTCTTGTATCCTTTCTTTTTTATTTTATAATTTTAGTTTTACATTTATCATGGAAGTTGTACTTTTAAACTGACGACTGACATCTCACGAACTCGTCAAGTAAATTGTTTTTTATCGAGAAAAAAAAACAACTCCATCAATTGCCTTCCCGACTCAATTTCATTTACTCTCGTCAATATTTCGCTCCTTAGCCCACTATGTTCTGCTTTTTCTCTCCACAACTTCTTCAAATCTGTTTTTTCCAAGATCTAGCCGACACCAATTCGTTTACCTAAATTTCATTTAGCTCAACTATACCCCTGGTGTTTTCTTCGGTTCGTCGATGGCTTTTTATGACTCGCTTCAGTTCCTCTTTCTCTCGCTTTCTCTCTTCGTTCTCTTGTCCATTCTGACATCCTGGCAGTGGGGAGCCTTCTTTATCTCCTGTTCTCCATCTCCTCTCCACATCCCTCCTCTCTTCATCATGCCAGCCGGTCATCCATGACCTGGCAACTTCCCTCTTTAATCCGCAGGGCGGACTTTTACTACCCGAAAAAAAGGGGAAGATTCACGGATTAGCCTTCGCTCCTCGATTCTCGCTGCTCTAGCCTTGGCATGGAAATGATTTAAACTGCAGCATATCGCGTTTCATATGGCTACTCTTTCATTCTTCCCTCCTCTCTCACTGTCTCTTTTTCTCACACTCTTGCTATCGTTCTCTTTCTGTCCCAATCTCTCAGCCCTTTCTCTAAGAGCCTTCAGTTTGGTTAGTCATTCGAAATTTGATTTAAAAAAAATTGTAGATGGTCTGGTTTGTTGGCTACCAGCTTTCATTAGTCATTCAGGCTTGAATGGTGGCATTTAGTTGTATGCTAATACTTTTATGAATACTCTTCTAATTTTCAGCTCACGTCAATTGTGCAGTTCCCATACCTGTAGCAAAATGAGTTGTTATCTCTTTGTTTCTGGTTTCCTTGAGTTCTTCCCGTCTCCTTCGCTACTCTGCTGTAATAGATGGCAGTGGTTCTCTGCTTCTATTGTGTTCTTCTGGTCGCGTGCAAAAACAACTTGTGTGGTGAAAAAACTATAAGGTGACAGCTGGTAGATGGGCGCCTCGTGAAGATGCTGGCATTTCGTACTTGCAGCGGCCATTCCTATTCACATCCTTGGCCTCTGGCCTAGGCACTGGCTCTGTCTTCTTATTTTGACTATGCCAAATGTGCACGTCTCCTTACAGTGGATGTAATCTTGGCTTATTATGAGTTATGTGACATTCAGACATACATTTCTTGCCACCCGCAGAGATATTTGTTTTGCCCAGAAGAAGACCTTCTTTTTGAAGAAAGTTCTCTCTTTAAAAGAAGAAAAACAGACGAGGAGGTATAGTTGTGAGCATGTTAAGGTTGTGGTTACGACTTGGCTAATTCCTTTCCTCCGGGAAATTTGATAATATCAAATAACACTCCCGATTTGCTCTTGTGCGTAGATCAACGCGTAGTGTTACTTTGCCAGCGAAAATGAAACCTTTTTAATACAGCATGCAAGACGTCACTATGCCGATATCCAGTTGAATTTGGTCCCGGCAGAGGGAGCAGCTCATCCTTTTCGCTCCTTCCTTCCATCAATCGTGCAAAGTTGTGGCAGAGATTGATTAGGGCACAAGTCAAAGTGCAGGCCCCGCCCCTTCCGCATAAGCTGATTATCGGTGAAGGGGGAAGCGATATCTCTACGTCACAGATCGGTCGGAGATCCCGAGTTGCCTTCTTGGCCCATTGCTTTATCTGCTTCTTCATTTTATGTAGCTCTTTACCTCTTCTTCTTACCTTTCCCGTTTCATATTCTCTTTCTCATAATCTTTTTTCTAACAGATGTTAAAGCATCTTGCTCTTCAAAGGTATTTGATGAGAACGCTAGGTCAGATTTACTTAATTCAATTGGTCTGAATGAAAAGAGTTTTGTTGTAAGACTTGGCCCATTTCCAATACTTATCGTGGAATCCTCTCTCGGTTGGCATGACTTCTCAGCTTCCTCCTTTCCATTCCTTGGTTTTTTTATGTTCTTCTTCTCTTCAGCTGCAAATAGCCTTTGTTTTCTCCCCTCATCCTCTCTTTCCCTTTTCTCCATCTCTTCCTCCCTCTCTCACTCTCTGTCTCTCTGTCTCTCTCTCTCTCCTCTGACCGTCTGCCCTCTCCCTTCATATCATGCTGTGACGACATGGTAACCCTTGGAAGGAAGTGCCAGTGGACTTTCCGCTGTCCATCCATGTCTGATTGAGCGTCTTCATCGCTTGGCCTTCTTACATCTTTACTCTTTTTCCAGAGCAGCGATAAATGAATTCCACACCAGATCTCACTATTCGCAGCAGCAAAGCACTGCAATCTCTGATGTTAAGTCCCTTAACATTAAGACTGTTGTTGTCGATCGTCTGTAATTGTTTTCTTCGCTTGTAGACTCTTTATTTAATGCTGTTAGAAGTGAAACTTCTTTTCAAGCTTCCCTTTTTAGATGCATCTTTTTTTATAATCGCTAAATTTTTCTCTCGGACAATCGGTAGGCTTTCATGCTTGGAAAAAATGTTTCTAATGATATTAGGAAAGCGGATCCTTTATTTATTCTTCTTTATTTTTAGTTTCCTTGATTGTAAGTGTGATTTTCCTCACCCTTGCTTCACGTAGGATTATTTAGTCCCGCAATAGTTGATGAGTCGAGGTAGCTCCTGGCTTATAGTTTGTATGAATCCTCACTAACACTTTGAATGCTGGGGAATCCCGTTCCCACACTTGCTGGTTGTTCTTCCTCGAATCCCTTATGAAGGTCACTTTCTGATACATCGTGTTTTAATCCTGCAATTCTTCAATTTTCCCCTTTTCAAATTAAAAATTCAGTCCTTAAATAGGAACCTTTGCCCTCTCCATGTTCTTTTGTTTTGCCTTTTATAGCCTCGTCTTTACTGAACGTGTATCCAGCGAAATTCCAGCGGGCTTTGCGGTCAATTTAGTAACTTCAATTGACCTGGTCTCAGCTGTTTTCTAAGACCTAGGTGATTAATGCATGCCGTCCCTGAATCACTCCTTAAGGCAATGGCAACAAAGTGAAATCAAATTGATGAATTTTTAATTTACTTATTCAGAAAAGTGGTGATTTTTACTACTCCATATTCCATGTTCATTTCTGGTGTTTGTAATTGCCATCTGCGTATCTCTCTTTTTCCCCTCTCTCTTTCGCTCTCTCTCTCTCCCACTCACTCTCTGTCTCTGTCTTTGTCTCTGTCTCTGCTTCATTCTTAAATCTCTGTCTCACCTTCCTATCCGTATTCTGGTAATTCGCTCCGGACGCGTCTTCTCTCATGAGTTTCGCTGAAATGTTGAGCTACTGACGCATCTTCATCCCGCACAGATATCTCTGGCTGATACTTCGAAAAGTGGGAGGTGTCAGGAGAATCCTCCCTTTCTCTCTCCGATGTCAGTGACAGCCTTCCTCCGTCGCTTCTCGGTGGAGACGAGCGGGAGTGGCAACAACAGTAACGGCAGCTCAGTGACCTCCTCGCCGACCCCTCCGAATGGCTCTCCCCTCATCGGCCCCTCCAGCAACCCCTCCCTGCCCTCCCGGGCCTGCCAATCGGCCCGCGAAGCCCGCTCCATGGCCAAGGCGGCCTCGACTGCTGGTGCCTGTCCCTCTTCCAGTCGTCGTTCTCGTCTTGTCCAGAGCATCGACTCTGCCAGACGCAGATTCTCTCTGCAGCACACGGCAGGGAGTGGAGGAGAGCCCGGCAGCGCCCCTTCTGGCAGCAACGGTTTCCTCCATTTCCACACACCCTCACTCGCTCTCCCTGAAAGACTTCGGGTCTCCAGGCAGAGAGGAGAGATTGGATCACTACCAGATCTCAATGAGGTAGAGAAACACTGGAACTGTCATTGCTATGCACAACATTAGTGCAAGGAAAATTCGTGAAAAGTAGGGGAGTTGACAAAAAAAATTTTATGCTATAAAAAATATCAATACTATTATATGTACAACAATGATGTGGTTTTGAACACGACTTTGCCAAGCCACCAGTTCACACTCATTTTTAAACGAAAAATCTTGGCATAAGCTTTATTCTTTAACATAAATGAAATGTTTGTTTGCAGAAGCCATGCGGAGTTCGTTCTCCACAGACGCGACGGGTGATGGTCATGGACAAGCAAGGGAATGACAAGGCTCACTTCACTGGCAACAAGCGGCTACATCGCAATCCGCAGAAATCCGTCAGTACGAGAGATGGAGAGAGAGAGAGAGAGATGGAGAGAGGGACAGAGTGGGGGAGAGAGACAGAGGGAGTGCAAGCGAGAGTTCGTCATCGAGGAAACTCTTTCTTGCAAAGCTAGCAAACCTGTGTTCTGGCGACAAGTTTGCGGAATAAATAACCAAAGCGCGCAAGTTTTCGGTGCCAGATTGGCTGTTTGCTTTTCGAATTTGCAGTGTGAGCCGTCGTCATGAGAGCGCATTACGCGAACTCTTCTCATTTTCTTTATTTAAATTTTTTCTCGTTGTAAACATTTTACTTTTATATTACTTTTTACATAACTGTTTTCAGCTGCAATGCCAAATCGTTCTTCATGCCACTTTCCCTCTATTAGGAGTATATTTTGAAGTTCCTTCCTTTTATTCCAACGACTTTGCTGAGTCATATACATTTGCTCAATTCCGGTTGACTTCATTTCTTCCTTTTCCTCCGATTTCTTTTCACTGTCAGCATTCGATTGAACTATTTTGCGTTTTCTGACTGCGGTCTCTCTTAGTCTTCCGAGCTTCGCCCCTTCTCAGACTGTAAGTGGCGTCTACATTTGTTTCTCTTGCTACCTATCTCGTTTCCTCAGTGCTTTCTCGTTATGAATAATTTCTTGCATTCGTCGCCCCTTCGCAGAGAAGAATCGGCCATTGCCATAGCACGAGTGGTTCATCACTTTTTGTGCTTCTCTTTCCCTCCTCATCGCCAGTCTCAGGGACACAATGCTAACTCCTCTCCTCGTGTGGCATAGAAAGAGAGCGAGAGAGATGGAGACTCGGAGATAAAGAGGAAGACGCAGTGTCCGTGGGGAGCGGCTGGCAGAGGTCCCCGAGAGGCATCGGCTTTTCATCTGCCTCTCCCTTCGTCTGCCTCCTCTCTCTCTCTCTCTGTCTCACTCACTCTCTCTCGCCGTCACTGCCTTTCACTCTCCATCTCTACACTCTCTCCGTCTTGCTAGCGTGAGTGCCCTATGTTGCCAAAAATGCGACAGCTTTGGCGTGCGTGGCCGTGATTCGGTTAGACGCAACTCACATATCAGGCTTTCCCCTTTACTTTTTATCCAATGGTTTCGCATTCCTTGCTCTCCTCTCCTTCCATTCTCAATGGCCAATTTCTTGCCCTGGCAATAGAGCTATTAGCCGTTCCCCAATTTTACCTCTAGGAACAACAGACATATGCTGAATGGACGATCGTTTTCAGATTGCATCTGCATTCCGGCTGGACGCCTTCTACAGTCAATCTATTTATTCTTGTGCTCCGCTTTCTCTCTCTCTCTCTCTCTCTCTCTCTCTCTCTCCATCTTTCCTTTTCTCCATCTCTCCTTTCGTTCTCCTAATTGCTCTTTGCTACGTACACATGGCTACTTTTTTTTATACTCGTGTTGCTACTGCAAAATGACGGGATATCCATCTCGGGGCACTTATTTAGCCCTCCCTCGATTTGCTTTCTCGTCTAAGCTTTCTGAAGACTTCGATTCGCTCCTTCGGCAACGCACATTTTAAGCATTTGTCTTTCTCCGTGTAAGAAGCAGCATTAATATAGGCCAGCTGTTTAGAGTTCTGTCTGAATTGGCGGTTACGAGAACACGAGGAAGTAGAAAATAAAAGGCGGAAGCGTCTACAAACATTGAGCAACTGCTTTGACTTCTTATATTTTTGCTTCGATTTAGGAGCTATTTCAAGCCCAGGAATATGAAATGATTTGTTGAAGCTCTGTTCCACAACGATAAAAGAGGAGAGAGAGAGAGAGAGCAGTTGGAATAGGAAATGAATGTGTAGGAATTCTAGTAAATCTGGTGTGCTGCCTCTGCCTTTTTGACCCTCATTTTCCATGCCTTAGACTTCTAACGCCTATTTCTCTCTTTTGTCATTCATCTATCCGTTTCAATCCTTTCATGTGACGAGAATCTTTCCTTGAGCTCATAAAGGAAATAAACTATGAACCAAAGGTATATTTATAGAATGATATAGAACGAAGGGGGAGCCAGGAGTTTTGGAGATGGCGTGAAGGCATTGGAGATAAAGGGAACTGCTAGAATAGCCGAGCAGAGAGACGGCGATGGGTGCTATTCGATTTTTGACAAGTCTTTCTCTTCTTCTGAGACGGGAGCTGCTTCCTCCATTTCTCTCTATCTTCACTATCTCCCCTCTCTCTCTCTCTCTCTCTCTCTCTCTCTCTTTCTCTCTCTGCCTCTATCATTTCTGTCTCCATATCTCTCTCACACTCCCTCTCACCCGCTCTCTTTCTCACACACACTCTTTCTCTCTCTCACTCTTCCTTCTTCTTCTTTGCACTCCACAGAGGGTGCCTTCTGGTGTAGCTCAGTAACGGCGAGTGATGTGAGAGTTGAAGCAACGTCAAATTGCAGAAGCACTCTGCAGAGGTCGGAGTGTGTAAAGCCATAAGAGGGAGAGATAGCGATAGAGAAAGAGAGATAGATAGATATGTGGAGAAGAGAGAGAGAGAGAGAGAGAGAGAGAGAGTGCGGGAGGGAGAAAGAGTGAGAGAGAGTGAGAGTGATTCTTCCAACTCGTGCACACTTTCAGTTCTATTAGAGATTACGAGTTTGGAGTAAGTTCCGAGTACTTCAAAAACAAGTTTTTTTTAGTTTATTTGCCACGACTTGCTTTTGCAGCTTGTTTATTTCTATCATTTGAACCACGATTTTGGGAAAGCTGATTGCGTAACATGATATCGTTATGCTGTCCAGCCTTTAATACTTTCTTCTTCTATAAGATTTGCTTTTATTTTTACCCACCCCACCCTGATTACTGGTCCCTATATCCCCATACTTAAACCCACTTCTGGTCTCTGGGGATCTCTTATTCCCTGATCTAAATTGCTAACATAGGTTTAATAAAACTTATTTTCTGTTTTAAGTGTGTGCTTCAGATAATTTTAGATTCGTGAGAATGTGGAAGGTGAAATACAATAAGAAAATGTAGGAGAGATGTTACTTCCTCCAGTTCTGTGTCCTCGTCACAGGGTTTGAGGAGAGAGAAAGTGAGAGGGGGGGGGGATGATGCTTCTCCGGTGAAAGAATTCCGTGAAGTGTCCGGCCTTCTCCTCTGTTACAGCTGCACTGCTATTGCGTGCCCCAGCACATCATTCTTACTACTTTATCATGCTCTTTCGCTCTCCCATCTCTCTCTCTCTCTCTCTCTCTCTCTCTCTCGATCTAAGACGTCAAAGGTTATCGCATTCTTTCTCCCTGTTCACCATACCTTTTTAATTGACCGCATCTACTGCGCTATTATGAAAGGTTGCAAAATTTGCAAAATCATTTATATTTATGGTTAGCAGTGGCAGCTCCTTCGGTTTCTTAGACGATCTCAAAAGAATGAGAATGAGCGGTCACTTCTCCTTCTAATCTCTCCTTTCTCTCTCTCTCACTCTTTCTCTCTTTCTCTCTCTCTGCAAAATTTGCAAAATCATTTATATTTATGGTTAGCAGTGGCAGCTCCTTCGGTTGCTTAGACGATCTCAAAAGAATGAGAATGAGCGGTCACTTCTCCTTCTAATCTCTCCTTTCTCTCTCTCTCACTCTTTCTCTCTTTCTCTCTCTCTCTATTTCTATCTCTCGATATATATATATATATATATATATATATATATATATCACTCAGATGACCACTCACCCCTTTCACGTCTTCCAACTGCAAGGAATTCGTATGTTCATCGTCCTCTGCGCCCTGCGAGTTTACATCGAAAACCTCGGCTTGCTTTATCTCATTCCTGCACTCCTTTCTTTTCCTGCATCTCCTCCGTTTTCTTTATTGCTCGCTAATTTTTTCCCGCACTGTCTCTCTCACTCTCTCTCTCTCTCTCTCTTACTCTATTTCTCTTCTGCTTTCCCTTTCCTACACTGAAATGCAACTCCACTTCATCATAGGCTACTGGAACATGTGACTGGCCCATTTCTCTTCTTTTGCACTGACACGACGAAACTGATCTGGGCCTACTCTCGAATGTTTCCTATTCTTTTTCTCGTGTTATAGAGAAAAAATTCTGAACAGGATTACTAGCTTGTTAATAAATTTGATTCATGCTTTTCCCTATCCTCTTGAATAGAGTTCTTTTCCTATCCAATAAATTACTAAAAGAACTATTCTAGTAACAGGAGGAATCCCTAAAGATTTTTTTTAGTGTTTTCAACATCTCTAACTGTGCTGCTGTCCGCTACCTCTTCTTCCAGCTCCCTTCCGTCAATCCCCTCATCTAATTTCCGGTCGTTGCCCCGTTCACACTCCATTTAAAGGTCTTCTTCCTCGGGCACACTTCCTTTTGGTGCTCGCTTGCTGCGTTTATCGGTGTTGTTTAGCAGACGCGGCCTTGAACGGTCTTATCCCTCTGGACTAGCTCTTCTATATCCCCTTTCAATGCCTCTCGTGTAGTCTTGGTCATTATCTCTCTCTCTCTCTCTCTCTCTCTCACTCCCTGTATCACTCTCCCCCTCTCTCTCCCTCTCTCTCTCCCCCTCTCTCTCTCTCTCTCTCACTCCCTGTATCACTCTCCCCCTCTCTCTCCCTCTCTCTCTCTCCCTTTCTCTCTCTGTATCTCTCTCTCTCTCTCTCTCTCTCTATCTCCTTTTGTCACTCTCTGCTTTCGAGAAACGCCAGGTCACTCCATGTTCCCATTTTCTCTCTTTTCCATTAATCTCCGTTTGGATTATCTTTCTAACTTTTTCTTTCTAACCATAAATAACGAATCTCATTATAGGAAAGCTGTACAGCTAATCATATTGTAAGTGAGGTTGTCTTTAAAATGTGCCAAAGTATCCTGTTTCTGGTCTACTGTCTTTCCTTATCGATCACCTGATACGGCTCATCTACTATTTCATTCCTAGTACGCCGTTCCTCTCATTCACGGCATCTCTGGCACACATCACTATCTCTTTTTTTCTCTTTTCTGAGACGTTATCTGACTGATTTCTCCATCCCTCTTCATCCCTTCTCTCTCTCCCTCTCTTTCTCTCTCTTCCTCTCTCTCTCTCTCTCTCTCTCTCTCTCTTTCTTTCTCTCGTTCTCCATCTTCCATCACCCTATCAGTCTAGCGAACTGCCTAGGCTGAGAATATGAAGGAGACATTGATTGTCTTAACTTATCAGTGTTGCTCTTCTCTTCCTTCGTGCTACTCAATTATTCGCTGTTCCTTCCTTTCATTCGAACATTGAATCCTTGATTGTGGCGTGGTTATCTCTTGAATGTTTCGTAAGTGATTGCGGATTGTACTACTTTTGGCTGGCGTGCAGAGAATTGCCGCTGGCGAATTGGACAAATTCCCTTTTGTCCTCTGACTCTTCGGTTTCTGTCTAGTGATCCCTCCAAATCCTGCCTGCCTGCAAGCACTCGCCTCCTCCCGAAGAAAGCAGTTTTCGGCTTTTGTCTTGACCTTCCAAGCACTCGTTCAAGTAAGTACTTTAAATCTTTTTTTAATCAATTTGTGTTTATTTAATTTTCTTTCTTGAATTTCTGTATCACTGGTTTCTTGCTATGCCCTCCCTGCTACTTTCCCTTCTTATTACTCCCTTTATTTCTCCCTGCGTAGACGTCTATGGATGCTAGTTTCCGAGTAGCCGAACCCCTTTCCTTCCCTGACTTCCCTTTTCCCTTCCTCACCCCAAGGGCCAGGACAGAAGTTGCCCCTCTCCCTTCTCTGCTGAAAGAAAGTTGAATGATCGCCCCATCGAGTGACCGCCTGGCTGCCAGCCGAGACAAACCAACACTGCGAATCACACCACATTGCCCCGTCTACCTCTCTGTCACTCTCTCACTTGGTCTCACTCTCTCAATGTCTTTCACCTCCTGATTCTCGTCTTGCCTAACTGCCTCACTCTTTTCTCTGCTTCTCTCGTCCATCTCCCCGTTCCTTCCTTAATTTGCTCGCCCTTCACTCCGCTAGCATCTGTGCCTCTCACTTACTCCATAATTTGATCGCTGGCTCTTCAACTTCTAATATTTTCTCTGTCTTTTTCTCTTCTCCTTCCTTTCTCCCTTCCTCCCCATTCTGTTCCCTTCCGTATCTCTTCCAATTTCTCTCTCATCACAAGCAGATTCCGTCTTTAAGTGCTCGCAGGCCATACTTAATACTGGCAAAAGCCTTCATCCTTCTCGTGATTCACACTCCCTCCATTTTCTTCCTTTCTCTCTTTTACGATATCTCATTTCTGTCTTTTTCTCATTCGCTTTTGCTCTCTCTCTCTTTCTTTCTCGTGTTACTGATTTTGTTTTTCCGTCGTTCCCTCAAAGTTCACCGATCGGGGCATCACTGGAGACAGCAAGTGTTCTCTGTTTAGAGCTAGAGAGATAAATGATCTTCTAGAGAGTGAGCGGAGAGAAAAAGAGAAAGAGTCAGAGAGAGAGAAGAGAGAGAGAGCGAGAGAGAGAGAGAGAGTAGTGAGAGGAAACGATGTGGTCGATCGGTGAGGTTTCAAGTTCCCAGGTGCTGCGTTATCTTCCTAATTTTACACGTTATATATATATATTATATCTTTGTAATATTCATGTTCTTCATTATGTTTTGACTGGCTCGTTTTCTTCAGTCGTCTAGCCAACATTAGTGTAACTGGAGATTGTTCGCGTGATGCCCGTCCAATGTCTTCGTTCATTTTCGCAGCCACTTCTTTCTCTCCCCTCTCGCGTTCTCTCTCCCACCTTTACTCTCAAGTTCCCAGGTGCTGCGTTATCTTCCTAATTTTACACGTTATATATATATATATTATATCTTTGTAATATTCATGATCTTCATTATGTTTTGACTGGCTCGTTTTCTTCAGTCGTCTAGCCAACATTAGTGTAACTGGAGATTGTTCGCGTGATGCCCGTCCAATGTCTTCGTTCATTTTCGCAGCCACTTCTTTCTCTCCCCTCTCGCGTTCTCTCTCCCACCTTTACTCTCTCCCATCTTAATCTCTCTCAGTCTTTATCACTCTTTCTCCCCTGACTAATATTGATGTGTGACATTCTCTCAAGTCTGTTGCCAACAAATGAGTCACGATATGGTTTGCTGCGCTTCTTGGAATCACAGTCATTTTATTTGTGTTATAAATCTAAGACCGTTCCTTCTTCATTTTATTTTGCCATAGTTTTTCCGAAATGATGTCTCGCTTATCTCTGATTCTGTGTTATTGACTGTTCTCCTCTCCTTTCTATCTCGTTGATTCCCTCCTTCCCTCCTCTCTCCCCCATTCCCTCTCTCTCCTTTCTCCCCAGAGTGGATCGCCGTGGTCGACGAGGGGCGAAGTCGTCTCTATCGTCGTCTGCATCCTCGGGAGGAGGAGTGCGACTCGGGGAGGCCTTCGGTCTCTGCTTCTCCCCCCAGTCTGCCAAGATGTCCTCAGCCGCCGCAACCGAGCCAAAGGAGTTCGAGTTCCGACCCAATGCCAAGGTATGACCACTTATTCAAATCTTTGCATTAGTCTGGTTCCAATCTGGTTACTTGACTGGGGATTATAAGATGAAAAGCAAGAGCACTGTAGGGAAAGAAGTGGAGACGCTTCAGGCGATTAACTTAATTTGAACTAATTCGAGCTGGCTCTTTTCTTAGTGAGTCTTGGTTATGTGCAAGAAGGAATGTGATAAACGATGGGGGGGGGGGTTGAGGAGATTGTAAGGCAAAATAGAGAGGGAGGTGGTGATAAGGATGATAAAGCTGAGTCAGCCGAGCAAGGCAATCCCTTGCGTAGGAAGTGCCGAGTGAACTGGCTAAGGGAGGCTGATAAGCGAAAAAAGGGTGTTACATGTTCTCGTAACGCCTCGGGGTGTTTAGCAGCCTCCCCTCTTTCGCGGGTGATGCGGATATCATGAGATTGCCCTAGTCGATAAGTGGCCCACCATCACTCATCCCACTTGATCTTTTCCCTCTGCTTATCTTCCACATCTCCCGTGCCGATATGATTCATCCGTCCAAAGTTGTCAGAGCACTCGGAATTGGTCAGCGTAAATGTGTAAGTTGACTGATGGTGTGTAGTGAAGAGAGCAGTTGATATTGGTCAAGGCCGGGGATCCGAAGGGAGAGTTTGCTAGGGTCATTGCTTCATTCCTTCTGCGCTGTCACGATCCGGAATACTTTTGCGGCTGCGATGGTTAGTTCTAGTTGGGAAATAGTTAACCACGGTTATGTTTCAGATAATAAATATTAGCTTTTTTTGGATTCGCTGACGTTGATGGATGACATTGGGATAGGGCATCCCTTGAATTTTCTTTCGACCTTTGTTAATAAATTGCTGAAGCGAGAAACTCAGGAGGGTGGACGGAGCAAGAGCCCTGGCGGCATGATTGGCAGACTCAGCAGCTTCGCGAGGGCACGTAGCCGGCAGTCACTGAACGAGAAGACCAAGAGGGGCACCGACGAGCGCCCCAAGAAGGTTTGAGCTCTCTGCTTCTCTTCTCCATCTCCTTTCTCCATCCTTTCTCTCGGTTCTACCTTCCTCCTTATATTTCACTCCGCTTCGCATTCATTTTCTTGCATAATTGTTCACCGTTAATAAATGTTACTGCATTATCATTTAATCGTGCAGAGCACATGGGAACTTTTGTGCTTTTTCGTGGTGGAGTTGCGCTCTTTCGCTGATATCTAATTTAAGGATTCGCTTGCGGAGCTGCCAGAAAAAAAGAGTAAATTGAATAGAAGTAGAGAGTGGAGGTGCACTCGATTCAATAGAAAAGCACGCGTCCACCACCGAGACTATTTCAATTTATTTTAGAGGGAAAGTGCTCAGAGGTCCCTGGAAAAGGAAGGAATGCTGAGAGGTGCCGGACAGAAGGAGGGGCACGGAGAGATTCTGAAATTGGCATAGGGGGGGGTATGGCAGGGAGAGATGTAGACAACTCTACAGAGAGCACTTTCCCGTCCGCTAAGTCGTCCATTTCTGCCAAATGTTACTCAATTGAGCTAATTTCGCTGCAAATGGATTGCTTGTGATTGTGGCTTAGCGAGAGAAATTGAGCGGAAAGAAGACAAAATGAAAGAAAAGAGAAAAGACAAATGATATTGAAAAATTGAAGGAAGACTAATCATCTCTTCCGTTCCGTTTCCGATTTGTTCCTTTTCCTTGCGTTGCAATGTCACAAAGAACCGAGTTGCAATCATTTTCTTATCTCGCTGATAGATGCTTTTAGCAGTTCTTCAAACTGCTCTTTTGCTTTTCTTGTCAATTCCTTTTTTGCGAATGACCGGTTCTCGTGTCTGCATTTGTGGTGTGTGGACAAGAGAAATGGGGAGCACTTGAGCGTTATGAGTGCTGAGGAATAAGAAACAAAAGGGTTTCCTCGATGATGACTTCGCCATTTGATTCAAACGCCCAAAACTATTTTTTTTAATATCATAGGTTATTCCAAGTAATCAGGATAATGTTCACGAGTCATTTTCTATTTTCAGGATCTGAGCAGGGAGTTCACCAAATGTCGAGAGAATTCAGAGCACCGTTTGGATCTCAGCCAGAATGACGTCAGGGATTGATATTTTACATTTCTTTTCTTCTTTCAAGCAGTAGTAATTCTATTTCGTAATGGGTTTTTTTTATTTATTTTTTTTCATTTTATTTGATAAAATGTAAATAATATAATGAGATTTATTGTTTTGGATTTTGACAATCTTTCATAGTTTTCTTCTCTTAAGATTACCTCAATACCCACGAGTATTCGTGACTTGACCCAGCTGACTGAGCTCTTCCTCTACAAAAACAAGTTGACGGCCCTGCCTTCTGAAATTGGTATCACTATTTCTTCGGATGTTCTTTAGAATTTTTTTAAAAATAATTTAGGATATTCTGCGTTTCGGGCGTAAATTTATTCTTGCTATAAAAAAAATGCGATTTTTCTTTCCTCAGGTGCTCTGGTATCTCTGCGGAAGCTTGGCCTAAGCGAGAATGCACTGAGCTCTCTACCTGATTCCCTTGCCAACCTCACTCAACTGGAGACCCTCGATCTTCGCCACAACAAACTCACCGAGGTACTCAGCTTTATATTCGCTCCAGTATTTCAATCGGATTTATTTCATAACAAAAATTATAATTTGTTTATTATTGATTTAGTTATTCTGTGCACCCAATGCAATTAAAAAATACTATTTTGATTATTCCTTTCTATTATCATGCTGACAACATTTTGGTCTAGAAGAATATGGAGTGTGAAATGATCCAATTGAGATTCCTCCTGTGATCTATCGAATCCATTCGCTGGAGACTCTCTGGCTTCGCTACAATCGTATCGTTTCCATCGGAGATGTAATCGGGGATTTGAAGAGTTTGAAGATGCTTGATCTCCGTGAAAATAAGGTCAATATTTCTAATTGTGCTCTTATTAAAGGTTAACATTGATTTCATATGTTTTTTCACTTTTTATAACCGAAATGAAGTGCCAACTTGGCTAGCTTGAAGGTGTTCCTTTAAGATTCACGAGTTGCCCCCTTCCATCGGAGGATTGAGTGGTTCTCTGACAGTCTGTCTCCTCAGCTACAATCATCTAAGAACTATTCCGGATGGTTTGTTTCTCCTTCATTTTTCTCCCTTCATTTTATTTTTATCAACCAAATGTTTCTGCTTGAAATTTAATGAATTATTCTTAGATCGTCTTGCATTTCAGAGATCGGAGACTGCGTCGAGTTAACCCAGCTTGATCTGCAGCACAACGACATTACCACGCTACCCGAATCGATGGGACGCCTTGTCAACCTTATTCGGCTGGGAATACGGTTAGTCGTGCTATCTCTCTCTCTCTCTCTCTCTCTCTCTCTCTCTCTCTCTCTCTCGCTCTCGCTCTCTTTCTCTCTCTCTCTCTCTGCCTCTTTCTCTTTCCCCTGCCTTCTAACTAACTCTTCAGATATGGCTCTGTTGTAGATACAACAAGCTGAAGGAACTACCGGGAACACTAGAGAAATGCGTTAAGCTTGAGGAATTCATCGTAGAGAGTAATCATCTCACCTCCCTGCCGGTTTGTCTCTTTGTTTTTACTTCATCTCTAATCCACTCTATCTTTACACGCTATTTTTTTAAATCACTGCTGCTTCTTCGCTCCCACTCCCTCTCTCGTTTTCGCTTGCTTACTGTCTCTTTCACCTTCCCTCCAAGCCCAAATCATATCTGACAATCTTTCCTCAGGATGGCATGCTAACCCAGTTGCCTCGCGTGAAGACGGTGAACCTCTCTCGCAACGAACTCAACTACTTCCCTCAAGGCGGCCCTCTTCAGTTTGCCAGTGCAGTGGTTAGATCTTTTTATCCTCATTCTTGTCTTTCTCACTTCAGACCCATTTTATAGTTTATAATTTATCCAGAGTATCAACATGGAACACAACGGAATTACGAAGATTCCGATTGGAATTTTCTCGAAGGCGTCCAATCTGACAAAGCTAAACTTGAAGGAGAACGAACTCTCCAGCCTTCCTCTCGGTGAGAAAACTATTCTTCTTTATTAAAATAATTTTTCGGGTTGTGGTGTCGTTTTGTTTCTAATTCTGATATGGTTTTGCCAACGGCTCCTCCCTGCAGACATGGGCACGTGGACATCCATCACGGAGCTGAATCTCTCCACAAACCAGCTCAAGACTCTTCCCGATGATATCGAGAAGCTTATCAATCTGGAGGTGAGGAGAGGGAACGGAGAGAAGAAAAAGGAAAGGGGGGAAGACTGGTGACGGACATGAACTAGTACATTTCCAAATAACTAATAAACGATTTTAAGTTTTGTTATTACGGATTATCATTTTTAAATATTTTTTTAAAGGTGCTGGTGCTTTCGAACAATCAGCTGCGCAGACTGCCGCCCCAGATTGGAAGTCTGATGAAGTTGCGAGAACTCGATCTTGAAGAGAATGAACTGGATTCCATTCCAAGCGAGATCGGTTGGTTGCCTTGTGGTCCTTGGTTCTTTTCCCCAATACTCGCTCATTTTCTATTCTTTTGAAGAAGAATTGTCATTTCTTTCAGGATTCCTCATTCATGCCACCAAGTTGTGGATCCAATCGAACAAGCTCGCAAGTCTTCCCAGAACCATCGGGTTGGCCAACATTTTTCGTCCATTTCATTAATTAATTTTTCGGTTCTTTTAACTTATGTGCGTATGGGCATTAGAAAATTTACTCTTTAATTTAGAAACCTCGCCAGTCTCCAAGATCTTCGCGTCGGTGAAAACTGCTTGACTTCTTTGCCGGAAGAGATTGGTCAGTTGTCTATTTCGATGTCTTTTTGTATGTTTAATTTTTAGTTGTTTTTTTTGTATTTCAAGACATATCTGTAGTTCCATACTTGAAATAATTGCAGGCCACTTGGATTCGCTGAAGTCTCTTTATCTGAATGACAACTCCTCCCTGCACAATCTTCCCTTCGAACTCGCTCTCTGCTCTTCACTCGAGATCATGTCGATTGAGAATTGGTTAGTTATTTCATTCCAGCTTCTTTCATTGCATAATACTTTTATATGCTTTATTTGACCATTCAACAATGATAACCTTTCCTTGTCAGTCCTCTCTCTCAAATTCCTCCCGAGATCACCGCCGGTGGGCCGAGTCTCGTTATTCAGGTTCCCAATTTTCATCAGCATTATTCTAGGAAGGAATAATTGCTAGTCTAATGATTTATTAGTCATGTACTTATTTGTCCTTGATTGCAGTATCTCAAGATGCAAGGGCCATACCGTGGAGTGGTTCTCGCTCCGTGAATGAGAGGGCCGTGTCACTTCCCTCCTCTCCCGCTCTCTCCCCTCTCTCTCCCTCTACAGTTCTCTCCCCACCCCTCAATCAAACTGTTCACTCTTGGTCCATGTAGTGTTGCAAGCTGCTATTTCCATTGTATAGTAGGTGCTCACTTTGTCCGGCTTTTCCACTTCAGGCGATTCAAAAGGAGTATTGTTGAGTATTGTGATACAACTGAAGAACAGGAACTCTCTTCAGTTCCTTCTTCATTTCTCTTCGCTCATTGAGCACCTCTCCCATTCACTGGGTAACTGATAAGGTGGACTTCTTAGGAGCATTTTTGATTCGTTGCTTCTCTCTCCCTGATTCTGAGATGGATTCCACGCTCTTCAACTTCTCCTCGCCATGCTTTCTGCTCCAAGTTCCTTTCTCTGTCCCAATTCTCTCTCTTTCTCTCTCTCTCTCTCTCTAACTCTCTTCTTCTTTCTTTATTGTGTTCTCTCCATTCGGCAGCCCAATCTATTGTACGGGTGTTTAATTACACGAAAGTTTAAGACATATAAGGAATATTGTTTTACGTTTAATATATTCTGTAAATATGTATAAGAAAACTAATAAAAATTGCTTCTGGTATTTGTTATGATGGCACGTGGAAAGAACATGCAAATTTTAGAAGAGGGCAATGTCGTTGGGCTCGTTTAAAGTATTGTTGCAGAAGGGATGAATAGTGTGATGCAACTTGTACGGAAAGTACACGAATAAAGAGTGCTTTATAGATTGGCAGCCAAACACTCTCTTCCTCAGTTTCTATTATTACTTCCATCGCAGCTGGTCGCTTCGTCTAATTCTCTTCCGAAGGACCCCATTTTTGCCTCGGTTAGCCTAAAATATTGTGAGATACCTCCCAATCAAGAAAAGCCTTTTCCGCTATTTCATGAAAAAAGAAAGCCCTGTCCTCGAATTTCTATACGGTCGAAGAAGAATTCTTTGTGAAATATTTCCTGTTCTTGTTGTCCTGCAATACTTATCTGTACATCTACCGTCTAATTTATAAAAGGGAGTTCCTTAGGAAATAAAAGGTTTGATGAAGATTGAAGAAGTCATTAGAATATCACAGCTAATATCAGATGCCAGAGAAGAGGAATGTCTCCAGGACGAAAGCCTCGAAAGCGAGTGACTTGAGTTCTCAGCAAGAATCACCAGTCCTCTCCCAAAGGGCTCCTCCCTCTGCCGTGAAAGCCCTCTCTGCCAAGGTCTGCGCTTCTACTGCAAATTACAAGGAAGCGTCAAATAAACACCGAGGATCAAACTAGAACATAAAGCTGCAGAAAACATTTGAATACAACAGTTCTTGTTATCTTCAGCAACGACCGAAGCTGTCGAGGGGCGAGCGAGTGAAGACGATGAAATACAGGTCGAAAACATTGCTCCATATATTTTATTTTCGAAACATTAATCCTCTTTTACAGCTTCGAAGTGCGCAGCCTTCTCGGTTCCGGCGGCTTCGGTGATGTTTACAAGGTCTGCTGAATATTACTGAGAGGAATTGTAGATGAGGATGTATTTGCATCTTTCTGAGAATCAAAGGACTACGAAATTAGAAGGATTCTGCAGTCATTTTATTCTTGTGAAGATTGATAGGAAGGAGAGAATGAAATCGGTAACTTTTCCAGGTTCTGCGCACGAATGGAGGGGCGCGCGCTCACTTCGCGATGAAGACGGAAGGCATGGGACTCAGGCCGGAGCAGGAGAGGCTCAAGGTGGGGGGAGATTAGAACAGTAGAGATTGAGTCTGTTGTTCATCCTGTCCTCTGCCCAATCCTGTCCTAAACTGGGGAATTGAAAATAAAGGATTTCTGATTCAGCTCGAAGCAAGAATCCTACGGGAGATGTCGGGCATCAAGAAGCCCGAAGACAAGAAGCACTTTGTGGAGTACATCGACAAAGGTCATCGATTCGCTCTCTCGCCCTCTCTCGTATCTCTCGTACACTCTTCATCGCTTTAGCTCTCTACTTCATCCCCCTCTCTCCCTCGCCTTTCTTGTCTTTTCTCTCTCTATTTCTTCCGCTTTCTCTCTGCTTCTCTCTCTCTCCATCTCTTCTCCCTTGCAGGTCGCACGCAGACGTACAAGTTCCTGGTGATGACCCTGGTGGGCGAGAGTCTTCACAGCCTCCGCAAGGATCGCTACAACAATCATCTCGAGTAAGCATCGTCTTCGATTTGTGTTATCTCGAAGAATGAAGTGAGTATTTGTTGAGGGCGTCCTCAGTGATTCGGATCGCTCTTCAGACTCTGGATTCGATCCGCGACCTCCACGCCATTGGATTCATTCATCGGCCAGTTCAAGCTTTTCTTCTTACTAAGACGCCAAAAAACATTTCTATATTGTTATTTCAAAGACACTTTTCAGGGACATTAAGCCGCATAACTTCGCGATTGGACGCACGACGAAGAACTCGACGATCTTCATGCTCGACTTCGGCATCGTACACAAGTTCATCGACCGCGACGGCAAACTCAAGTACGCCTCCATCTTTGGTATTCCAAGGCACAGGGCGAAATGACTGGAAAATGACATGTGCAAGGCAAATAAGACAATGGGATGCATTGGATGTCCGTTCGTTCTGTTGAGAGTCTGTAGATTCTGTCTCAGTAATAGCCTGGATTCGGTACTCACAGGCCTCCCCGACAGAAGACGCGCTTCATCGGGACGGTCCGCTACGCGCCCCGCTCTTGTCACCAGCAGAGGGAGCAGAGCCGTGCCGATGACATCGAGTCATGGCTCTTCATGATCTACGAGGTTAATTCAAGATATTTCATTTCTTGTGGACGTGCAAAGAAGTATGTGAATATACGCTCTTCTTACAGTTCTTCGACAACGACAACCTGGCATGGCGGCGAGTCACGGACAGAGAGAACGTCGTCCAACTCAAGCAGATGTTCATGGAGAACAATCCTGGTTCCACTTACGAATTACTCTTTTTAAAATTCGAAATGATTAATAAATGGCATAATGGTTGATGTCTTCTTCAGTGGTGCTCTCGAAAGAAGTGGCCCCCTCTGACCTCCGCCGCATTGTTCGCTACGTTGACAACCTGACGTATGAGCAGGAGCCAGACTACCCACACATCCGCCAGATCGTCCTGGATGCCGCCAAGAAAAATAAGGTCTCTTCCCTTCTCGATCTCGCCCTCTCATCACTCTCAGTCTCTCTTTCTCAGTTTCTCGTTCTTTCTCAGTCTCTCACTCTTTCTCAGTCTCTCACTCTTTCTTTCTCAGCTGCGTACGGACACCCCTTTCGAGTGGGAGCAGGAGGAATCGCAGTTATGTGAGACGGTAAGTATTTTCATCTCCATTGAAAGGATTTGCTAATCGAAATGAAGTGACTATTCTGAATGAGAATCCTTGCAGGTCTCGACTGGAACGAACGAAGGCGAAAAGAAGGAGTCCCTCATCGCAAGGCCAGTCTTATGCTTACTCCATAACGTCTCAAAGTGCTCTTTTTGCAGAGTCAAGAAGGTGCGCCAGAAGAAGAAAAAGTGCGTTCCTACTCATTCACAATTACATAGTACATACATATTATTACTATTTTCATTCTTTGCAGTTCAAAGGGCTCGAAAGGATCGCAGGGATCAGAAGAGGACGGTGGGGATTCAAAAATCTCATTTCACTTGATCTCTCTTTTTCATCCTTAGAATAGCTTATTTCATCTATACTTTCTTCAGAGAATCGGAAGGAGTCCGTAGTTCGCAAAGTCGCCTCTCAAAAGAAGAAGAAGAAGAGCAGCAGCAGCGGAAGCAAGGCCAGCATTCTTTCCACTCTCATCAGTACCTACTCAGTCCCTTTTCAGCAGTTCTGCTAGACTCGCGTGCGGAAGGCGGTCGTGGCCGACTAAACGGGAATCCATCGAGCGTCTGTCCTTGCCAATCCCCTTCACCTTGCAATAAAGGCATGCGACGAGAACTCCATTCATTTTCACATCAAAGCATGGTTTATTTGACATTTTCTCTGGTTAACATGAACTGGGCAAGAAATAGGAAAGAGACAAATGAAGAAGAAAAGCAATCGAAAATGAGAGAAAAAGGGGGAACACTCCAAAGGCGGGGCTGCCGCTGTTAGAACTTGCGCGATTTCCCCGAGGGTTTCTTTAGGAAGTGATCATCAAAGAGTCGACACTCGCTTGGGATATCACTTTTGCCTGTCTTTTTGCATTGAACCTCTTCACATAGTGGGCTCTCTCATCTTTCTTCTCAAGGCCCTTCATCAACCTTTCATTGTTCGATGATTCTTTGATCTCTTGGCAGCTTGGTAGTTACAATGAAGACGATATTATAAAGGTAAGTTGAAAGCGAGCTGTTCCTCTTTCCTTAGTAACAATCTACCTGCTGGAGAACTCCTCCTTTAACTTCTTTTGTGGCGAAGTCCTGTTCATTTCAATCAATTTCTAAGTTAAATATTTACACCCAGGCTATTGTATTTTTTCTCTATTAAATATAAACGTGCTTATCTTGTTCACCTTCTCATCTTCCCGAATAAAGAATATTTGAAGACACTACTGCTGTTATCGGAACTCAACTCAAATGTTTTGACTAATGAAGAGCGTTTTCACCATCTTCATCTTGCTCATATTCTTATATGAAGCATCAGGTAAATATTTTCCCAACTAAATTGTTACTGCTTCATTTTTTTAAACAATAATGTATGCACTGCCAATATGAGCGTAGTCAGAACGAAGCGTTGTTAAAATAAATCGGAAATTCATTTTGAACGTTGTGGAAAGGAGGAATCACGAGAAGGCACGCGTTCTGCAGGCATTTCTGATGACCACCTTGGTATTTACAACAACAAAAAAAAAACAACCTTTAATATCCATGCAGTTTGCTTTTTGATAGTACAAAAAAAGACAGTCGATTATGAAAGTCGTAGATTTGTTGATTTGGATGGTTTGCAGCAAGTGAGCCTACGCATGACTACGACGAATACAAGAATGTGTCCTCCGTGTCCGAGGTCGACCGAAGTCTTCTTCTCCGGCGACTCCACCAAATGTTCGTCTACACTCTTTTCCCTTCTCTGTGATTCCCAATGTTGAGACGCCAGCGAGGAGGCCAAGGGCGACTGGAGCAACTCGCGGGAATCGTCACTCTGCCAGCCGAGATGAGGGAGCATCTGAGGAGACTGGCAGATGCAGTTGAGAGGGAGAGAAGAAATCCATTCGATGGATCCGATCTGAGAGTGAGGGATCGACCGACTGGGAGGAAAGGAGAAGAGGAAGATGACGAAGATGAAGAGGAAGAAGAAGAGCATACTGATTCTGGTTAGACAGAGAGGAGACAGAAAAGGGGAGTCATAAATAGAAAGGAAGAGAGAGAGAGAGAGAGCGAGAGAGAGAGAAAGAGAGAGAGAGTGAGAGAGGGAACAACTTCGTATTCCAGAGGGTTCCACGCGGAACACCTTCTCGGGTGACAAGGCGGAGTACTGTAGAAAGTACCACGACAACTATGAGTACTACTGCGTGGGGGATACGGAGTACACGCCGAGCATTCAGCAGGTTTCTCTTTGCTTTTATCAGCTAGTCGCATGTTTATATATGAATATATTTAAATGGAGAGAAAGATGTAGAAACCTCGTAGTTGCAGATGTTTAATTACCACGAACTCTTCATTCACTTTCTTTCAGGTTGTGAGAGCATTCTGCCCCGCATACAAAGCTGCGTGTGGATTGACCGACGGAGAGCAGTTAGTTACATACATACATACTTGTTACATTTACTGCTCTTTATATTACTGTCTCAGCAACTTAGAAAGAAATTCAATTGCAGTTCGGCCTCTCTCTCAACTTGGCCAAAGAATCCTTTCGAAAAGGAAATCGTCGTGAATCCTTCGCCGACATCCGAAGAAGTTGCAGAAGCTGAGGAGAAAGAGAGAGAAGGGCAACAGGCCAAGATACTCGCACAGCTCAAGGCGAGAATCAGAGAAGAGAATGAGAGAGAGAAAAGGGAGAGAGAGAGGGAGACAGAGAGGGAGAGAGAGGGAGAGAGAGGGAGAGAGAGCTGTGCCAGAGTAAAAAGGTGACGAAGAGCGGGAGATAGTGAGGTAGAGGACACAAGAGTTATTATCCTTTATGATAGTATCCTTTGAGAAGCGATTCCCGTGTAAACCCGACTGTGACCAACGAATCTTCAAGCACTGCACTGCAGAATGCAAATGCGACTTCATGTATCCCTACGTGCAGAAGTTAGTTGTCGGCATAAGACCGCTGAGTCGAACTCTTAGCAACTGACAAGAACTATTTTACAGTTTCTGCAACCCTCCACCCATGCCTTTCTTCCTCAACACCTGCCGTCTCTGGTACCACGGCTGTCCCAAGTATGAGCAGTTCCACTACAACTCCCAGTTCTTCTACTCCAAGGCCGAGAAGGGCAAAACGCTTCGTAAGCCTTCTTTATATTAAAGAATACATTGAAGTATTCAATCGCTGAGTCCTTGTCAGGGACAGACTTGGTCTACATTTTTAGCTGGTCCAACGCGGAATCCGAATCCGTTCGGTCTTCCCCAGCCGGCTCCTTCCCATCTCGCCATTCCCCGCAATGTTAATAACAAGCCTTCACTTCCACTCGAAGTAGTTTCTCCCTTTCTTCCTCTAAATTCCCATTACTTTTATTTACAAGTTTCCATTGCTGTTTCCTGTCAAGATTTTCTTTATCAATGGATCTCTGATTATTTGATGAGGTGGCTCGTGCTCTTCGCGCAGTGAATGGATTAACAACCGAAGACCAGCTGACTCACAAGCAGTCGCCCGCTGAGTCAGATCATCCCATCCTCATCTCTTTCTCTCTCTCTCCCTCTTTCTCTCTCTCTCTCCCTCTTTCTCTCTCTCTCTCCCTCTTTCTCTCTCTCTCTCTCTCTTTGTCTCTCTCTCGCTCTCTATTACTCTCATTTTGCTACATGTCGCCTGACGCTTATTTTCTTTTTAGGCGTCTTTCTGGTTCGCGATTAGTCACATCTCTATTATTCGTTCTGAAGCATAATTTTCTTTCCAGTCTCTACGGTGGATTCATCCCGGTGGCCGGAGAACGGGTTCCCTCTAAGAGAAGACCCAACACGAGGGAGTAAGTGCAGCTATTACCCTGAGATTGAAAACAATTTTCCTGTTGTAAGATTCGCAGTTGAAACGGCAGTCCCTCGCAAGGCCTCACTCGTTGTGCCTCCCGAGCCATTCGAGGAGAAGGAAGAAGAAGGGAATGGCCGCGGATTCCACAAAGTGAGAGCCAAGTCAGTTAATGATAGAGGATTGCTTTCTCTCTTCATCCTTATAATATCAAAAGGGCGCAGCAGTCTCCGTCCTTCTCGGCTGCTCCCTCGGATTCGAGCCCCGCAGTCGATTCCTTCCACTCCTTTGACTCTCTCACCAACTCGGTTTGAAATCATCTCTCTAAGAGAGAATACGAGAGTGCGAGAGGGATGAGGAGAATGAGAAAAAGCTGTAAATGCTAAGAACCTTTTAGCGAGGACTGATGTATCGCCCGAGCAGTCGCTCTCCGTTCACCAAGCCAGGTCAGAAGGACACGGCTTGTATTTCAAGGTGGACATCAAGGGGCGTCTTCAATTCTTTGTCCTAATTATCCTCTTGATGCTATTAAATAATACATTCTTTGTTCGAGGCTTGTGGGAGCCGAATCCGGACAACCCTCATAATCGCGAACATCACAACAAGTACTACTATCGTCCAGAATCTCTGAACATTGACTGGCTGAGTGGACAGGTATCTCTGATTACTTTTTAGGAAACGAAATGTTAATTAATTTAAAGAGCCAAAGTCCAATTTTCAATTCGCGCCTTTTTACTTGACACAAGGGCAAGAGATCATGTGATTTAGAGAGACGTAACTTATATGGTTAGGATGATTGAAATAGGTTCCAGTTGAGTTTCCTGATCATTTAAATATTACCAATATAACGAGTGAAGAGAAGTACACATTTGAGATGAACTGGGGTGCTCACTGGGCAGTGCCTGCAATGGGAATCGGTGGCACGGACGGCTACTCTGCTCTCCACTTCCCGTCCATCGGAAACTTCCTCAACATCCCCGACGATTACGATTGAGATTCCTCTTGATCTTAGCACTATCTTTCTGTAAATAAATGAATCTTCTAGGACACTTTTAGGAGTCGAATGGCTATTTTTGGAACTTTGTCATATCAAGAAAACGTACATTGACTGTTCAATCTCTTCGAATTTAAAAAGAGAGCTCTAAAACTGCGAGGGAGGGGGAGCCACTTGAAAGGCGGATAGAAGGGGTTCATTGAAAAAGGGAGTGGAAAAGAGAAAATAAAGACAAAGAGGAAGAGAGAAAAAAGGAGACAGACAGAAAGAAAGAAAGAAAGAGAGAGAGAGAGAGAGAGAGAGAGAGAGAGAGAAAGGGAGGTAATCTGAGACAGAGTTGCAGATATCAAACTATCTTCTTGCCATCGCACGCTCAGTGACTTTTGTCTTTCTTGTCCTTGCGCAAGAAACGGGTTCTTTGAAGAAGAGAAAAAAACTAGCGGAAATAGTACATTTGATAGAGAGAGAAGCAGACGGCGATAGAAAGAGAAAGATTTAATAATGAGCGGGGCAGCGAATGGCAACTGCCTCTCACACCTTCCACAGTTCATTCTTTGCCGTTCGTCATCTTCATTGATCGCTTTTGTGCAAGTTCAAGGAGTCCACCAATGGACGATCTACCGTATTCTCTGCCCAATGTATAATTGAGAGGATTGTTTTGAACGGGAGATCAAATATGAGTTTTAATTAAAACCATTACTGTGTGAGACGATCTTCGGAAGAACGACGTGATTATCGTTAACGACTTCTGCCAAACAAAACGTCTCAGTTTATTCTGCATTGATAAGCTAGCCAGCCATTCATTCTTATTATGTCATCATCTAACGGTTGCAGACATCTACATTCGCCTTCAATGTCAGTTATCTCTCGCTCTATCGTTGCTTCAGTCTATCCTCCTCGTTCTCCTCTCTCTCCCTCTTTCTCTATCTCTCTATTACTCTCTCTCTCAAGGTTTCTCTTCGGCGACCTCGTCCTTTTAATAGCTTTTTCATTGTCCGCCAACCCCTGAGTCACGTTGACAAAAGGAGTCAGCTGTTTTTCAGGTTATCGGCCACATTTTCAGTTTATAAATTGCTGTTTTCAACTCGGCCTGTATGTACATAATAAGTTTCAACTTTAGTGCGATAATTACACGGATGAGCATCTGCTCCTTTCATATTTCTCTCTCTCTCTTTATCTCACTCTCTCTATCTCTCTCTCTTTCTCATTCTCCGCCTCGCTCCCTCCCTCCTTCCTCTCTATCCCTCCCTATGGATCTCTCACTCATCCGATCTCCCCCTCTCAATCCTTCTCTCCCTCAATCTCTCTCACCAGCCTCCCTCTCTCTATCTCTCTCTATCTCTCTCTTTTGCTCTCTACATATTTCCTCGAAATCGCACGTATGGGAATCTCATGTTTATCCAAAATGAAATACATATGTATGTATTTGTAAACTTTCAGTTTCTATCCACTTCCGATTCTGATGTCCACTTGGCAATGACTAAAATTCTCGCTGTCGTTGTACTTATATGCCTTCATGACGCCATAGGTAAAATAGTTGCAGGAAAAGGAGAGGCTTCTTCGCTATACACAAAAAGACATAGGAGGAGACAGAGAGAGAGAGAGAGAGTGAGAGAGAGAGAGAGAAAAGAAAGAAAGATTAGAACACTAAATTGAGAGGAGACAAAGAGAAGTGTGGTGGAGATGACATGAGCAAGGTTGGAACTCATGATGTTAAGGGAAGGAGGAAGCAAGAGGAGAAAGTCCTTTCGCGAGAGTCTTACAATCAGAGGATCACTCTGCCTTCCGGGAACGAGGTCATATACCATTTTATGTCAAAAGTATCTAGATAAATATTTTCTGTCCAGTTATTCACTTTCCTTTCGAAACTAATGTTTTATGCAAGCTATTACAACGATAATGTTTGACCTGAACTGACAGTCTCGATGATCTCTGAATTCTTAGCAAGCGAGCCCACACGGGACTATAGCCAGTTCAAGAATGACTCCACTGTTTCTGAAGAAGACCGCCGTCTTCTTCTCGATCGAATGCATCAAATGTTCGATTACATTCATTTTTTAAATCAAAGGAGTGGAATTAATGCAACCTGAAGTTGCATGGCCGTCACTTATGAATGAATAAGGTATTGCTTCGTGTTAAGGCGCCAGCGAGGAAGCCAAGGGCGACTGGAGCAACTCGCGGGAATCGTCACTCTGCCAGCCGAGATGAGGGAGCATCTGAGGAGACTGGCAGATGCAGTTGAGAGGGAGAGAAGAAATCCATTCGATGGATCCGATCTGAGAGTGAGGGATCGACCGACTGGGAGGAAAGGAGAAGAGGAAGATGACGAAGATGAAGAGGAAGAAGAAGAGCAGACTGATTCTGGTTAGACAGAGAGGAGACAGAAAAGGGAGGAGAGGCATACATAGAGACAGAGAAAGAGAGAGAGACAGAGAAAGAGAGAGAGAGAGACAGTGAAAGAGAGAGAGCGAGAGACAGAGAAAGAGAGAGAGAGACAGAGAAAGAGAGAGAGAGAGAGTGGGAACAACTTCGTATTCCAGAGGGTTCCACGCGGAACACCTTCTCGGGTGATAAGGCGGAGTACTGTAGAAAGTACCACGACAACTATGAATACTACTGCGTGGGGGATACGGAGTACACGCCGAACATTCAGCAGGTTTCACTTTTACCTCATTGTTTCAGCTTGTCGCATGTTTACTATGAATACATTTAAAGAGAGAAAACATGTTCATAGAATCTCTATTGATTACCTAGAAAGAGAGGGCCATTTTTCATTCCCATTCTTTCAGGTTGTGAGAGCATTCTGCCCCGCATACAAAGCTGCATGTGGAGTGACGGAAGGAGGGCAGTTAGTTACTTATTAAATTTTCTAGTTTCTCTTTATATTTCTGTCTAAACATGTTAAATAATCCATTCATAAATTAACGAAAGAAGATCGGGCTCAGTTTTATTACAAAGAAAGGAATTGAATTCCACTGCAGTTCGGCCTCTCTCTCAACTTGGCCAAAGAATCCTTTCGAAAAGGAAATCGTCGTAAATCCTTCGCCGACATCCGAAGAAGTTGCAGAAGCTCAGGAGAAAGAGAGAGAAGAGCAACAGACCAAGATACTCGCGCAGCTCAAGGCAAGAATAAGTGAAGAGAATGAGAGAGAGAGAGAGAGAGAACGGGAAGAGAGAGAGATAGACAGAGAGAGAGAGAGAGAGGGAGAGAGAGAGAGAGAGAGAGAGAGAGAGAGAGAGAGTAATCATACGACTTTGCAAGGGTAAAAAGGTGACAAAGAGCGGGAGATAGTGAGGTAGAGGACACAAGAGTTATTATCCTTTGTGATAGTATCCTTTGAGAAGCGATTCCCGTGTAAACCCGACTGTGACCAGCGAATCTTCAAGCACTGCACTGCAGAATGCAAATGCGACTTCATGTATCCCTACGTGCAGAAGTTAGTTGTCGGCATAAGACCGCTGAGTCGAACTCTTAGCAACTGACAAGAACTATTTTACAGTTTCTGCAACCCTCCACCCATGCCTTTCTTCCTCAACACCTGCCGTCTCTGGTACCACGGCTGTCCCAAGTATGAGCAGTTCCACTACAACTCCCAGTTCTTCTACTCCAAGGCCGAGAAGGGCAAAACGCTTCGTAAGCCTTCTTTATATTAAAGAATACATTGAAGTATTCAATCGCTGAGTCCTTGTCAGGGACAGACTTGGTCTACATTTTTAGCTGGTCCAACGCGGAATCCGAATCCGTTCGGTCTTCCCCAGCCGGCTCCTTCCCATCTCGCCATTCCCCGCAATGTTAATAACAAGCCTTCACTTCCACTCGAGGTCGTTTCTCCCTCTCTTCCTCCTCTAAATTCCCATTGCTTTTATTTACAAGTTTCCATTGTTGTTTCCTGTCAAGATGTTCTTTATCAATGGATCTCTGATTATTTGATAAGGTGGCTCGTGCTCTTCGCGCAGTGAATGGACTGACAACCGAAGACCAGCTGACTCACAAGCAGGCGCCTGCTGAGTTAGATCATCCCTTCCTCATTCTTTCTCTCTCTCTCTCTCTCTCTCTCTCTCTCTCTCTCTTTCTCTCTTTCTCTCTTTCGCTCTCTCTTTCCTTTCATTATACCATGAAGTGAGGGAAGAATGTGCCACTTCAGCCTCTACGGTGGCTTCATCCCCGGCGGCGGTGGTGGCCCTAAAAGACGAGGAAACACGAGGGAGTAAGTGCCCTCACAGTTTCTACGGAATATGTATATTCAAAAGTCAATCTGTTGAAATGAATTGTGCTCCTTAATTTATGTGTGACTCTATCTAATAAATGAAGGAATAAATATATGTTTGATGAAGAGCTTAAACTAACAATGGTGTGATTATTTCAGACGCTTCGTCGTCCAAATGACAATCACATAAACACTTACTACATTTGTGAATACTACAACTAACAGTAACAGGAATAAAGATAAGAGAAGCCATTTCCAGATTCGCGTCTGAAACGACAGTCCCTCGCAACGAATCTTCACTCATCGTCCCGCCAGCGCCATTCCAGGAGAAGGGCGAGGAGGAAGGCGGTGGATTCCGCAAAGTCAGAGCCAAGTCAGTTGAGGGCAGAGAAACTTCTATCGTTGACTTGGGATAGATCTGATCCCCCCTAGGGCACAGCAGTCTCCGTCATTCCCAGTGCTTCCCTCGGATGCGGGCCTCGCTGCTGGTTCAGATCCTTTCCACTCCGTTGATGCACTCACCGACTCGGTTAGACCAGCAAGAGATGGGAAAGAGAGGGAGAGAGAGAGAGCGCGAAAGAGAAAGAGAGGGAGAGAGGGAGAGCTAAAGAGAGAGAGAGAGAGAGAGAGAGAGAGAGCGAAAGAGAAAGAGAGGGAGAGAGGGAGAGCTAAAGAGAGAGAGAGAGAGAGAGAGAGAGAGAGAGAGAGAGCGAAAGAGAAAGAGAGGGAGAGAGAGAAATCGATGATAGGGAAAGAGAGAAGTGAGAAAAGATAAAATGATATCCTTCCAGAAAGGTATCTTACATCGCCCACGCAGTCGCTCTCCGTTCTCCAAACCAGGCTAGAAGTGCTTTGTGGAAGATCTCACCGTGGAATTGTTCCACGGCAACATAAAAATAACTAAATTCTAGACAAGATCATTAACTATTTATCATCTGTTAAAAATTGGCAAGACTGGCGAGATGGGACCCGATTGGAGAGTAAAATGAATACTTCAGGCCTGTGGGAGCCGAATCCGGACAACCCTCACAACCGTGAACACCATAACAAATTCTGGTACCGGCCAGAGTCAGTTAACGTGGACTGGCTGAATGGACAGGTGGGCATATTTGGGGCTCTCTCAAGAAGAACCTGTGATCATTCTAACTAGATTTTTTTAAAATTATGAATTTAATTTAACAAATGGTGTGGAAAGTGTGTGGAAGCTTTAGGTGAACTGGGGAGCTCATTGGGCGGTACCAGCCATGGGAATCGGAGGAACTCAAGG